>JACDOX010000179.1:321613-336121 GCA_014549065.1 Cardinalis cardinalis
ACCCCTCCCCGTTATCCGCCCCTCCGGGGACGCGCACGGCGCTTTGCAGCGGGGCTGGTGCAACGCCGCCCCCGGCAGGCTCCGGCGGCAGCCCCTCTGCCGGTGTTACCGGCGGGGGGAGCATCGCCGCGCCGGGGCTGGGCAGGCACGGCGGACCCGCTCCCGCGGTCACCGAGCCCTTCGAGCCGCCCTCGGGCTGGCTGTGCCGTGAGCCGRTCCCTCCGTGCGGTGCCCGCCGCCGGGTGGGGGACACCGGGGGCATTTGSTCCTTTCCCCCTCTTTTCCCTGTTGGGGTGACCCCTCCAGCTCCGTGAGGGACGCGGGAGTGGCGGGTCCCGGTTTGCCAGGGGGAGCAGCCAACACCCAGCTCGGCTCCTTGTCCCTGCCACCCGCGGGGCACCGGCAGCCTCGATGCCTCGTGGCTCCGCTGCCCCAAAAATAGGCTTGGGGAGCTTCCAGGGCTTGGGGAGCTCTGTCAGGGATTGGGGTGCCCCGGAGCGCTGTGGCCATGCATGGGGCGATGGGCGGGTCGCGGTCCAGCCGCGGTGGGATGCGGGATGTGGGCACCGGCTGCAGGCAGCAGCCGTGCGGGGAGTTACATAAACTCCCCATCTGGCGGCGGAGCCCAGGCGGGGAAGGGCGCCGTGGCCCTGCGCCCGCTGCTATTCCCAGCTCGCCCCGCCGCCTGGGGCTGCTGCCACAGCCTTCCTCCTTGGGAGAGGCAGAGGATGGGGACGGCAAGCGGGGCAATGCCACGGCACCCCCATGTCCTGCCCTGCTGGAGGGGCAGCAGAACTGGAATGGGGGGTTCGTGTCAGTGGCTCTGTCCTGGGAGCAGGGCGC
Organism: Cardinalis cardinalis; assembly: GCA_014549065.1. Classification (NCBI taxonomy): domain Eukaryota; kingdom Metazoa; phylum Chordata; class Aves; order Passeriformes; family Cardinalidae; genus Cardinalis; species Cardinalis cardinalis. The sequence goes on from JACDOX010000179.1 coordinate 322,457, forward strand.
TGAGCAGGGCAGATTTCCCCCCAGGGAGGCTGGTGCTTACTGTGTCAGTTTAATGATTTCTAATGAGCAATTACCTCTAGTCAGTCCCCTAATTTCTGAATATCAATAAAGTTAATTAAACACTGCATGTGCATTTCCCAGAGTCTTAAAAGTAGGGATGCCCTGGGAGGTGCTGAGCTTTTCCCAGGGCTGGGACCCACGGGGTCCTGTCCACGCTGTATCCCCTCATCATGTACTGGGAGCTGCCTGTGTGGCTCGTGCCTCAGAGTCCCCATCCTCCATCAGGCAGGGCTCCCAGGGGTTCCATGCAGCAGTGCCAGGCTCAGTGTCACTGTGGCCTTGACTTGGCATCGATGGGCTGGTGCGTGATGGGGATGAGCTATGGGTCAGAGGGACATGGGGTCGGGGAGTCTTGGACCCCTCATCCAGGCTGGGGAGCTTTGTGATGTGGTCTGAGGGGTGGCAGTGCAGGGTCTGATCCTGCCTCTCTCCTGCCCCAGCTGTGGGGCACCACCAGCCCCTGGTGTCCACAGGGATTTGCCCCAGCAGAAAGTGAGGTCTGGACCCCCTGGCACTGGTGAAGCCGAGGGGAATGGTGCCAGGCACAGCTCCATCCACCCTGCCCCACTGCAGCCCCTCTCCCCAGCTCTCCAAAGCCATGGCAAGCCAGGAATTTTTTGTGGAGGTCATCTTAGCCACACTGGAGGGATCTCCTTGTAATTTGGGGTCCTGGCAGCCTGGGGCATTAGGAAGCAGCACAGGCTGTGGCAGGGGGCACAGGGCCTGGCCGTGCCCCCATGAGCCGTGCCACAGCATCCAGCACCAGCCAGCTGCACTGTGCCCATTGGGGTGATGTGTCTGGGGGACACCTGGGGGTGTGGGTGCTGCCTGGGGGTCTCGGTGTGAGGAGGGGGCTGGGGAAGGAGGCGGGCGCCTGCTCCAGTGATCGCACACAGCGCGTGTGCTCGTGCCCTGCGTGCCTCCGAGGAGTTCGTCGCTGCCGCGCCGCCAGGCCAGGATTATCTGGATAATGCTCTTAAGCCGGGGAGCGGGAGGGCAGGGCTGTCCCGGGGGGATGTGGGGCGCAGGCTGAGCCAGGCACCCCCAGCACTGCCCGGAGCCTGGCTGCCGCAGGGATGGTCCCTGGGCTTGCGGTGCCGGGGATGAATTCAGCGCAGGGTGCTGTGCCAGGCAGGGCTGGAGCAGAGCAGAGGGAGTGTGGGGGAAAATGGGGTGCAAAAAAGCTTGGGCAAGGGCATGACAAGGGCACCCCCAGGCCTGGTTTGGAGCAGCAGAGAGCCCTCACCCTTTTCTGTGCTGTGGGTGGGACCCCCAGGCTGGCACATGTGTCCTGGGGCTGTCGCTCCCTGCTGGGGTGGGGGCTGAGGCTGACCCTGCCTGTGGGGTCCCCTGGGAGCACCAAGAGCCCCCAGGGGAGGTGGATGAAGTTGTGTCTCCAGCGGTTCTGACGGGAGAGGATAATTTCGCCTCCAATCAATTCTTTAAATGCGCACAATTGAAAGATTGCCTCTGAAAGCTGCCTATAACCAGGGAGGTAATGGATTCCCTCCAGTCACAGGCAGGAGCTCGGGAGTGGCAGCATCCCTTCCTCCTGCCGCTGGGGACATGGGCACAACCGGAGGGCCAGCACTGCTCCCACCATGAGCAGCCCCGGGTGGGTGAAGGGGCTGCCTGGACCCCTCCGAGGCAGCTGGGGATGCCTCTATCTGCCTGGCTCGCTGCCAGCCTGCCCTCTGCTGAGACCTGGCACTGCTCATCACATCCTCCGAGGTGCCAGGGGGTCCCGTTGGCCAAGGCCTGGGATCTGCTCGGCCCCCGGCCTGCGGGAGAGGCAGCAGGAGCCAGCCTGCGTGCTCGCTGTGCCAGTAGGAATTATTACATATATAATTTAAATGCAGTAACGAGCTGCGCTGAAGGGATCAAATATTAATCAGCTGCAAGAGCGCTGCTCTGACCCTGTGAAAATGGAGAGAGGTGCTTGAAATGCCAGATCAGCCAGTGGTGGGCGATGAGCGAGGTGATGCTTGGGCAGGGCAGGCTCTGGTGGTCCCCGCACACCCTGGGGGGTGGCAGCAAGGGGCAGTGTTGGCTGCAAGATCAGCCCTGAGTGGCTTCCAGAACTGGCTGGTTCATCCTCTAGGGAAAGCAGGGCTTGGGCAGGGTGTGGGGCTGGCTGAGGAGCCATGGGGGCAGCTGAAACGCTGGCTCTGGCAGGAGCAGGCGGCGCTGGGAGGGGATGGTGTCTGCAGGAAGTATGACATGGCTGAGCAGCCCAGCGCGGAGCCCGACAAGCTGCTCTCGCTCGCCTCCCGCAAGCGATTTCAATTACTGTCTCCGGCAGTGGGCGGAGGGAAGGGGAGACGGGAGCTGGGTGGGCAACGCGGCCCTGCTCACCCTGCCTGACTCCTGCCCACGCTGGGCAGGCACCCCCAGCACCCAGGGGTGCCCCGAGGGCTCGGCGTCCCTCTGCCCCCCCAGAGGGGTGGTCTGTGCTGGGTCCTGGGGGAGACCAGAGCTTGCACAGAGCCCCATGGGGGCCTGGCACCCGCATCACGGCCAGAGTGGGGTGGCACAGAGCGGGTGCTGCCCAGCAGCGGGGTATCCATCACAGGAAATCCTGGGGGAGAGGCTGATTTAGGTGCTGTGAGCCCGGGGAGGGGGGACATGGCACCGCGCAGCGCTCGGGTCTGAAATAGCAGCAGACACACAATTTATCACCGCCGCTGCCACGCAGGGAAATTGCTGTAGAAACCCATTAGCTCCGCAGGGAGAATGGGGAAGGGGGATTACACGGGCTGTGGGTGGCCAGGAGGGGACAAGGGCATTGTTGGCACCGTTGGGAAGGGAGGAGAGCCCCAGGGATGGGCACCCAGCTGCCCGCCGGGCACACGGGGGTGCTCCGTGTGTCAGCCGGGCTCGGCCGCCGCGATGCTCCAGGGAGCCCGTTGCGGTGGTGTGACATGTGTCAGCGGGTAAATGACTGTTCAATTCAAGGAGAATTGCAAAACATACAAGGTCAAACGCTTCCCCGCCAGCGCTGCCATGAATATTAAAGCCGAGCTCCTCCGGTAGCTGCCAGGGCTGGCGGCCGCACCCGCCCGCAGCGTGCCCTGCACCGGGGCAGCCCTGGGGCCCCTGCTCCAGCTGCTCTGACAGTCTCAGCCCGGCCGTGGGCAGCTGGGGTCCCTGGTGGTGCCAGCGTGGCCATGGGGTGGCAGGACGTGGATGCCACCATCGGTGCCAGCTCGCCATGCTGGGTGCCCAGTGGGGGTGGCAGGACGTGGATGCCACCATCGGTGCCAGCTCGCCATGCTGGGTGCCCAGTGGTTTGTCTGTGGTGACAGCTGGCGGCAGAGGAGCTGCCCCTGCCTTCACCCTCGCACCACCTGTGTGCCCCTGCCTGCACCCACCCACCCAGCCTGCCTGCGTGCAGACAATGCCCGAATTCCCTCGCTGCCTGCACCTGCCCGCCCACCACCTGCACCCACCTGGATTCCCTGCCTGCTCCTGCCCACGCTGCCTTCACACCTGCAAGCAAACCCTGCTCCCCGCCTGAGGCGCTCAGGGCCACCGGGGCAGGGGGCAGGTGGGGRTCTGGCATCAGGGAGGTGTGTTCCCTCTCCTGTTCCCGTTGTGSAGGCTGSGGGTGGTTCARGGGGCTGGAGGCCGTGGGAKGGGGAGGCTGTGGGGATAGGGTAGGGATCTGGCATCAATAAGGTGTGCTCCCTCTGCTGTTGTGCAGGCTGCGGGTGGTTCAGGGGGCTGGAGGCCGTGGGACGGGAGGCTGTGGGTCGGGGAGCATGGTGTCGGCCRCCTGACAGCTCATTCATCACAGCCGCAGGCCCTGACCACGGGGGCAAAGCCGGATTGGATTTTAAATTAGAAAATAAACCTGGAATCTTGTGAGGCCCAGCCCGTGCCCTCACCCCGTGCCCGCCTGCRCCTCCCGCCGCTCCCTCCGACGGATGGGGAAACTGAGGCACGGAACCGCCCTGTGCCGCGGCGCTGCGATGCTCCCGGGGCCACCGAGGGCCCTGCCCCGGCCCCTCCCCGAGCCGGGCGCTGCGTTATTGCTGTCTTGGCGGGCAGCATCGATCGGGGCTCCCTGGGCGGCCGCGTGCCGCCTTATTTATTTATTTGTGACAGCAGGCGGCATCGATCCCCCATCCCCGCCGGGGCCCCGCCCGCCGCTGCCGGATTAGTCTCTGGCATCTCCCGGCTGCTGTTAATAAACTCCCACCCGGCAAAGCCAAGGGGAGGGATTAGGACCCCATCCCGGCTGYGACCGTGGCCAGCGCGCCGAGTTACCCCGACAGGGAGGCGGCTGCTGGGGTTTGGCAGCCCCTCYGCCCACCCCGAGCTCAGCGGGGTCCCTGCTGGCTGCCAGGGCCCGCAGGGTGTGTGCTGGGCGGCCAGGCCCACGTCAGCAGTCCCTGGTCACCTTGGGGACATGGGAGGGACGTAGCTGTGGCACTGGAGATAAGCTGCTTAGGGACATCTGTGGAGGTGGAGGATCTCATTCTGTGGTGCTCACGGGGCAAGGGTGGCAGCAGCTGGGCACCCCCTGCCTTCCCACGGTGTGCTGAGCATCCTGCATCCCCAGAGGGCCAAGAGTGCCAAGCACGCCCTGGCGCCAAGAGCATCCTGTGGTACCCAGAGCCCCACACAGAGCCCAGGGCAGYGCCTGGTGCCCCCAGGAGTGCCCAGCCCAGGGCGCTCAGTGTCCAGATGGGAGCTGCTGYAGGATCCTTGCTGGGAGGCCTGGCCTTAGCCAGTGACCTCCATGGGGCCCTCCGTGCCCCCCAGCACCCCGGGCAGGTGAGRTGCTGATGGACAGGAGTGTCCAGGGGGCTGGGTGGGCATCTCCAGCCCATCCTTCACCACACAGGGCAGTGGTGGTGGTGCAGGGCCCAGCCCTGAGCACTAATCTGCCACATTAAAGCCCAACGGAGATTTTGGCGCCCTTCAGTATAAACTCATTAACTTTTATGTTCTAATAAACGGRTCCCATTAAAATATAATTCTGGCCTTGCTGGGGGGCAAGCAAACCCCTTGGAGCTGGTGTGGGCAGGTGTCCCTGCTGTGCCCAGGGCATTATCACTGTCCCTGTGCGATGACAGGGGGGTGCTGGGGACAAGGGGTGGGTGACAGCGGTGTGAGGATGCCTGCCAGCACCCAGCAGCTCCCCACTACGCTGCACACCCAAGATAATGTCTCTTAATAGTCCCTTAAAAGCAGCATTCGCAGAGTAATTAATCTTCGCGGGGCCCTGCCCTGCTACGGATAGGGATAATTAGCCGGTAATTGGCAGTATCGTGTCATCAGTGCCTGTGCACGGCGGCAAGACGTGCCCACGCTGCCGTGGCCCCAGAGGGATGCTGGGTGTCACCATGGCACCCCCATGGCCCCAGAGGGATGCTGGGTGTCACCATGGCACCCCCTCTGCCGTGCCCAGTGAGAGGGGACGGTGCTGTGCCGGATCCAGGAGCGGGAGATGCTGGGTGACTCATTAGGGCTGATTAAATTCTTTTATTTTTGGTCTAAAGGCCGTCGTAAGCTGCTGGGCTGGGCATGCTGGGGATTTGTTCAGGGAATAATGCCTGGGAGGGACACGGGGCTGTGACAGGGGAATCCCTGTGGTTGTGGGTGGGAGAGGGGGGAGCATGGATGGGATAGGGGGTTCCCCACAGACTCACACTGCCCAGGGACAGGGACAGCCTGGCTGGAAGGGAGCTGAGCTCTCTGGCAGCCTGGAGAGGGGTGGGAGTGTCCAGGCTCCCTGGAGAGACATTCCTGGTTGTAGCAGTCATGGTCATCACCTGCGCGTCTGCACGCTGGGAATATGCAGATCCAGGAGAACCTTGGCACGGGATGGCCACCTCTGTGGTGGAGGATAACCTGAGATCAGGGACACCCAGCGCCAGGGCTGTCCCCATCCGGGCTGGCTCACAGGAGGAGCGGGCACCCCTTCRCGTGGTGCAACTGCAGACGTGCATTAATTAGCCTGGGCTTAATTGCTAGCGCTGCCCCAGTGAAGGGCATGCTGGGGAGAGGGTGTCACAGTCCCGCTGTGTGTGGGTGATGCCCTTGTTTGCCATCCTGGTTTTGGGGGAATATTGGTGTGCAGGGAAGCATCAGCCCTTGGAGCAGCAGGGTTGGTCCRTGGGAAGCGCTGGTCCCCAGAGCAGCACAGGTCTGTGGCACCCCCCAGAGCTGCATCCACCCCTGATCCAGCACAGCCCGCGTCCAGGCTCCGCTCCCGGGTGCCACCGGGGGCACAGCGCTGGTCTGCGATGAACCATCACCCCCCGACGCACCACCAGCCCCCGTTCCCTCTCAGTCCCCAACACGGCATCAGTCCACAGGCTCCCCAGCATCCCGCACTCTTTCCTCCCTCCAGGCTTCAACGGGCTGGCGAGGAAGGCTGGGGAGAGCGCTGAGGTGGAGCCGACGGCGCTGCCCACGGAGCCGGCGGAGCGGGAGGCGGAGGCTCGCTTTGTGAGCACCGCGCCCACGCTCAAGATCCTCAACCACCACCCGCTGCTGGAGGACCTGCTGCACGAAGCCTTCCTCAAGAAGGACTACCTGGCCCAGGCGCCGTTCCTGCCTGCTGGGGCCGGCCCCCTCCTCCCTGGTGGTGCCCTCCAGCCGGCCCCTGGACCCCCAGAACCCGAGCCCTCCCCCCGCACCCCTGCCCTGCCCCGGCCCGCCTTCCCCACCGACCCGCTGACCACGCCAGCGGGGCGCCCCGGGCCCTGGGGGGAGGCGTGGGGGGCTGTGCCAAGCGCAGAGCCCTCGTGGTCCCCCTCTGGGCTGCCAGAGTCAAGCACTGCAACCCCCAGCCAGGCGCCCACCACGCCCAGCACATCCCTGGCACCCCACGCCGGGGCCACTGCTGTGTCTGGGGATGAGGAGGGGACCACCACCACCTCCACCATCACCACCACCACTGTCACCACACTGCAGGGGCCAGGTGAGCGCCAGGGAGGGAGTGGGGTGGAACWGGGGTGAAGCGAGGCTAAGCTGGGGTTTATTCTGTCACCAGCTCCCTGCAACCGGACGCTGGCGGGTCCCGAGGGCTGGCTGGTGTCCCCAGAGCCAGCYGGTGTCCCCTATGATGGCAGCCTGGACTGCACCTACACCATCTCTGTCTACCCTGGCTATGGTGTGGAGCTCAAGGTGAGCTGAGGGTGGGCCAGGGTGGCAAGTGCCCGCAGACAGGTGTGGCGTGTCCCCTTCTCTGTGCCGCGGCTGTGTGCCTGTGCAGGGTGCAGCAAACACATGGTCTTGTCCCTGTCCCCATGCCTGTGTCCCCAAGCCAAGAGAGCTGGCTCAGGACACGGCCGACCCTCCTGGCACAGGGATGGGGGTACATGAGCTGCCGGGATGCCCCAGGATGCTCTGCGCCCACCAGCTGCTGTGCCTGGCACCCCTCCCAAAGAAGTGCTGTGAGATTTAATTAACGAGGCCCTAATGGAGAAGGTGTGAGCAGCGCCAGCAGGTGCCGTGCTGCGCTGCAGAGCCAGGAACACCCAGCACCCATCTGCCAGGAGCAGAGGCTGACAGCAAACCCTGCTGYGCTGAGCCCTTGTGCTGCTCCCATCAGTGGCACGTGGCCGCGTGTCCCCATCTCTGCTGGGGCCACCACAGGGCTTGTGGAAAGCTGGTGGTGAGCCAGAGGCAGCAACACCACCACCAGCCCCGCTCCAGCAGCCCACACTCACCAGTGCTGCTGCTCCTCACCATGCAGCATGGCTTAATTAGCATCATTAATAGCAAATTGCTCCAGAGGGCGAGGCTGGCTGTCTGCAAGGCTGCCAGCGTGGGCCTGGCTRTGCTGCGGGGCTCTGGCAGAGCCGGGCCCTGCTGCTCTTGGCGTGGGGGATGATTTATGGCCCTGCTAACCGTGTTTGAAAGCTGCTGCCCTGCACAGACAAGCTCCAGCGGGCTATCGACCGCAGAGAAGCCACTCAAGGGCCAGCTCCCAGCCAGGCACCGGGTGATGCTGCCGTGGTGACACTTGTGTCCCCTGCAGGTAGAGAACATCAGCCTGGCAGAAGGGGAGACGCTGACGGTGGAGAGCGCGGGAGGGCTGGAGCCCAACCTCCTGGCCAACGAGTCCTTCCTGCTGCGGGGCCAGGTCATCCGCAGCCCAGCCAACCTCCTCACCCTCCGCTTCCAGAGCCCCCGGCCCCCCAGCCCTGGCTCCTACCACTTCCACTACCAAGGTATGGGGCTCAGAACCCTCTGTACCCTCTGGGAGCTTCCCTGCCAGCGTGGTGCTAATTTGGATTGTGGGGATGCACCAGGAGTTTATGTGAGTTTTAAGCAGCCACTGACTAGGTGAGGAATGCTCACAGAGAGCTAATTTGCCTTAGCACTTATGGATTCGTTGAGCACAATTTTCAGCATCCATAAGCACTGTGTCACCTGAGCCCTGCCACACCCAGGCATTCCCAGGGCTCTGGGGAGGCAGATGTTGTGTTCTGGGGAGGTCCATYGCTGCTCCACCTTGCTAACAGCACCGCCTGCCCCCAGCCTACCTGCTGAGCTGCCCCTTCCCGTCACGGCCGGCTTTCGGGGAGGTCTCGGTGAGCAGCCTGCACCCCGGTGGCGACGCCCGTTTCCGCTGCTCCACGGGCTACCAGCTGCAGGGCGCCCACCGGCTCGTGTGCCGCAACGCCACCCGCCCCTTCTGGAGCGCCCGCGAGCCCCTCTGCCTCGGTGAGCACCGGCAGCTCGGGGACGCGGGGCAGCTGCCGCGGCACTGTCACCCACTGACGGCGCCTCTCCCGCAGCGGCGTGCGGCGGGGTGGTCCGGAACGCCACCGTGGGACGCATTGTGTCCCCCGGCTTTCCCGGGAACTACAGCAACAACCTGACGTGCCACTGGCTGCTGGAAGCGCCGGACGGCCACCGCCTGCACCTCCACTTCGAGAAGGTGTCGCTGGCAGAGGATGATGACAGGTTTGGCTCAAATTTGGGGGGGCAGGGGTGTGGGGGCAGCCAGGGGCAGCTCTTCACAGGGCTGTGTTCAAGGATGAGTGCTCTTGGCTATATCCAAGGRTGGGTGCCATTGGCCATATCCAAGGATGGGATCTGCCATGGATGGGTGCCATTAGTCGTATTTAAGGATGGATGTTGCTCGCCATGGCCAAGTGTGGCTACCTTTGGCCATTGGCCATGSTGAAGGATAAGTGCTGTTGGCCATATCCAAGGAAGATAACCTCTGGCCATGGCCAAGGATGGTGCTGTTGGAAATGGCCGGGGTTGGAGGCAACCATCYATGCCCAAGCATGGCTGCTGTTGGCCATGGCCAGCACTGCACCCTGCCCTTGTCATGCCTTGGCAGGCTCATCATCCGCAACGGCAACAACGTGGAGGCGCCGCCGGTGTACGACTCCTACGAGGTGGAGTACCTGCCCATCGAGGGGCTGCTCAGCACCGGCCGCCACTTCTTCGTGGAGCTCACCACCGACAGCAGCGGGGCCGCGGCGGGCATGGCGCTGCGCTATGAGGGTATGGGGACAAGGGCGCAGCGGGTGACCCGAACATCCCTGTGCCCACCTGGCCCCCGCAGACCTTTGCCCCTGTGCCCGCAGCCTTCGAGCAGGGGCATTGCTACGAGCCCTTTGTCAAGTATGGGAACTTCACGGCCAGCGATCCCCGGTACCCCGTGGGCACCACGGTGGAGTTCAGCTGCGACCCTGGCTACACGCTGGAGCAGGGCTCCACCATCATCGAGTGTGTCGACCCCAGTGACCCACAGTGGAATGAGACAGAACCAGCGTGCCGTGGTGGGTGCTGGCGCTGGAGGGTGCCGGGGGATGCTGTGGATGGGGTATGAGAGACACTGCAGCCACCCTGCTGCTGAGTGTGATGGAGCTGAGGACATGGTGGGTGCTGGGTGTGGGATGCTGGAGTGGGTGGGTGCCCCGTGGCAGTGCCAAGCCTGGCGTGTGCCCACAGCGGTGTGCAGCGGGGAGCTGACGGACACGGCCGGGGTGGTGCTGTCACCCAACTGGCCGGAGGCGTACGGCAAAGGCCAGGACTGCATCTGGGGGCTGCACGTGGAGGAGGACAAGCGCATCATGCTGGACGTCCGTGTGTGAGTGCTGGGATGGGATGGGGATGGTGGGATGGGGGATCTGTGCCCTCCCTGCCCTCACGGCCCCACTGCCCCAGGCTGCGGCTGGGCTCGGGGGACATGCTGACCTTCTACGACGGGGACGACCTGACGGCGCGCATCCTGGGCCAGTACACGGGCGCCCGCGGCCGCTTCAAGCTCTACGCATCCACCGCCGATGTCACCGTGCAGTTCCAGTCCGACCCCGGCGCCGGGGCCTTTGCCTACCGGCAGGGCTTTGTCATCCACTTCTCCGGTGAGGCCCATGGCRGGACAGTGCCCCCGGTGTCCTCGGTGTCCCCACTGTCCTGCTCAGCCTTCCGTGCCCACAGAGGTTCCCCGTAATGACACCTGCCCCGAGCTGCCGGACATTGCCAATGGCTGGAAGACCTCCTCACAGCCAGAGCTTCTCCATGGCACTGTGGTCACGTTCCATTGCTACCCYGGCTTCCAGCTGACTGGCACTGACCTCCTGATGTGTCACTGGGACCTGACGTGGAGCGGTGACCTGCCCTCCTGCGAGCGGGGTGAGTGCTGCCCACCAGTGACCCCCCGCCCTGCGGCTCATCCCCATCCACCGTCACCACTGGTCACTCCTGCCTGCAGTGACAACCTGCCGGGACCCTGGCGATGCTGAGCACAGCCGCAGGGTGGTCTCCAACCCTAAATTCCCGGTGGGAGCCACCGTGCAGTACGTCTGTGACAAGGGCTACGTCCTGGCGGGCGCCGGGACCCTCACCTGCCATGACCGCGCCGCGGGGGGACCCAAGTGGAGCGACCGCCTCCCCAAGTGCATCCGTGAGTTGGGCGCCCCCTCCTCGGGCGTACCCCCCGAGCCGAYGGCGGGCGCTGACGCCGCCGTCCCACTGCCTCGCAGCGGAGACCTACGAGCCCTGCCACAACCCCGGCGTGCCGGCGGGCGGGCGGCAGAGCCCGGAGCGGCGGCTGTACCCGGCGGGAGCCACCCTGCACTTCTCCTGCACGGCCGGCCGGGCGCTGCTGGGCGAGAGCAGCCTGCGCTGCCTGCCCGGGCACCCCTCACGCTGGAGCGGCTCCCCTCCCATCTGCAAGGCGGGTGAGACGAGCACCCCCCACCCCAGCACCCCGCCGGCACCGCTCAGCACCCCGCTTCTCACCCCTGCTGTTGGTTTCTTTCTCCCGCCTCCTCCAGCCTCCTACGATGAGTTTTACAGCAACCGCAACCTGGATGGTAAGGGCRGGGGTGTTTTGGGGTGCCGGAGCGTGGAGGGGCACCCGGGGCGCGGCAGATGCGGRGTGTCCCCTGGGTGAGCCCCCAACTCTCCCTCCCGGACAGCTGTGGCCAAGGCTGTGCCCTCGGGGACAACGCTGGAGGGCACCAACGTGGCCATCGCTGTCTTCCTGCCCGTGCTGGTGGTGGCCCTGCTCATCGGGGGCATTTATCTCTACTTCTCCAAGTGAGTGGCCCCCTGTGACCCCCTGGAGCCCCATGGCCCCCCCAGTGCCCACTGCAGCTGCCCTTTCCCCACAGGCTCCAGGGGAAGCCAGCCCTGCAGCTGCCCCTGGCTGGCTCCCACCCCTACGACCACATCACCGTGGAGTCGGCTTTTGACAATCCCACCTATGAGACAGGAGTAAGTACTGGCCCCCACGCCCCCCATGTGGGGCTGGGCACCCTGGGGACCCTGCATTGCATGGGCCACCCGTGCCAGGGGCTGGGACAGGTGTGGGATGGGGTCATGTGTTCCATTAGACAGGACATCCATCCAGGARCAGCACAGGGGATGAGACATGCACCCAGAGACCACCCGTGGGATGRTGGATCTACCCAGGGACTGTTCAGGGATGGACATCCAGTTAGGGACCATGTACAGGATGGAACATCAATCCAGGGACCACATGTGGGGTGGGATATCCAYCCAGGCACCACACACTAGTCCAGAAACCATCTAGGGACACCCTACACTCTCTGGGATATCCAGCCGAGGAGCATGGACAGGATGGACACTGATCCAGGACTCGTGTTTGGGAYGGGACACACACCCCCAGGGCTCTCTGTGGTCTGGGATGTGCCCCCAGCTCCTTATGGGATGGGAGATGCCCTATCCCTGTCCCGGGCACYCCGTTGCACGGTGTCCAACCCCTTGCAGTCTGTTTTCTTTGCAGGACACGAGGGAATATGAGGTGTCCATCTAGGCGTGGGCAGCGTGGAGCTGGCGCTGCAGCCACCCCTCCCCTCCGTGCCCGCCGGCCCCCGGCACGGGCTGGGACCCCCTCTCCCAAGGAGACTCAAGCCGAGCGCTTGGCAGGACCCACCTGGGCACCGGCCACCCCCCTGCCACCCCCGACCCACCCGGACCCCCGAGGGCTCTGCCCGAGCCCCACTGTCACCCAGCCCCCCGCACCGGGCTCCTGAGAGGCTGAGCCAGCGAGGGTCCCCGGCCCCCATCCTGCCCCCGGCCCCTGAGCCAGCGAGGGTCCCCGGACCCCATCCTGCCCCCCGGCCCCTGAGCCAGCGAGGGTCCCCGGACCCCATCCTGCCCCCCGGCCCCTGAGCCAGCGAGGGGCCCCGGACCCCATCCTGCCCATCCGTCCCCCCAGCGGGAAAACAGCAGCCCCCGCAGTCCCTGCGACGGAGGAGTGACACAGGCAGGGGGAGCAGCGCTGTGGGGACCCCCAGGTAAGGACAGGGCTCCCCGGGGCTGCAGCGGGGAGGGGACAAAGCCCCGGGGGGTGGGCGAGGGGCTTGGGTGGCCATGTGGGTGCCCTCCACCCGCCCTCGCCCCCCACCCAGCACAGGGCTGGTCCCCCCGCAACCCCGTGTCTCCCATCGCCGCCACGCAGGGACGTGTCCCTCCCGTGTCCCCAGCATGCCGCGTGTCCCCCCGGCCCCCGCTTGCTTCGCCCTCACCGGGGGGGTCCCTTCCGCCACCAGCGTGTCCCCCCGCGCGTCCCGGCACCCCAGAGTGACGGGGCGGGCAGGGGCACCGGGCATGGCTGTGCTCCCCCCACCGCCGCGTCCCGCCCGGGCTGGTGACCCCGGCCCCCGCCGCCCCCTCGATCTGGAGGGGACACCGCCCCCCTCCCCATCTTTTGGTTGTTTCATTAATAAAAACTGGTGTTTTAGAAGAAGGGATGGCGTCTTCCTCAGCGGGGCCGGGCGGCTTGGAACGGGAATACACCCACCCACACCCCCCGAGCGTGGACCCTGAGGCCACCTCACCGCTATCCCGCTGACATCCCGACCCCCGCCCGCCCCTCCCGTGCTCTCCGGGAGGGGCACTGTCGCTTTAAGAGGCGTGGCCTCTGCCGGGGGTGACGTCACAATCAGAGACCGCGCCCCCACCACCCCGGCGCGCCGCGCGCAGCGCGCCCCCTGCCGACGCGCGCGTGTCCCGCCGCCCCGCCCCGCGCCGTTACGTCACTGACGTCCCCGCCGCCCCGCCCGCTCGCTGGAACGTGACGGCCACCATGCGCCTGCGCGAGAAGAGGGCGGAGAAGGGGCGGGGCGGGGCGGGGTCGAGCGGGGAGGCGCTCCG
>JACDOX010000179.1:336467-391093 GCA_014549065.1 Cardinalis cardinalis
CCCGTGGGATAGGCCCCGCCGCCCGCCCGCCCCCGCCGCGCCGCGCCCCCCCCCGCCGCCTCGACGCGGAGCCGCCGCTGAGGGGCCGCCGCACGTCCCCGCCTCGCTCCCTCTCGCCGGGGGGGGCTCTCGGGGCCGCTCCTGGGCTGGATGAATGTGGGAGAAGATGGAGACCAAGACGATCGTCTACGACCTGGACACCTCCGGGGGGCTGATGGAGGTGAGGCCCGGGACGCGGCGGGGGGGGCCGGCCCGGGGGKGCAGCGGGGCTGCAAGATGGCGAGGGAACCCCCCCAGCCCGGAGCCCCGTGGCCTTACAAGGAAGTGCGGAGGGACGGAGRCAGCTCGCCCGGCCCCCGGAGAGGCCCTGCCGGACACGGGGCGGGCGGGGCGGGCTCGGCCGGGGCTCTGTCCCCCCCCCGATCCCCTCCCGGAGGGTCCGGGGCCGCTGTCCCCCCGGCGGGCACGGGGAGARGGGCGCTGGGTCAGGGTCCGTGCAGCCCCTCAGAGCCCGCTCTGTCTGTGTGTGCATGTGCAGCAAATCCAGGCCCTCCTGGCTCCCCCCAAGAGCGAAGATGGGGAGAAGAAGAGCAGGAGGCCCGAGAAGGAGCCCAGGCGAAGTGGCAGGGCCACTAACCACGATAGCTGCGATAGCTGCAAGGAAGGAGGGGATCTGCTGTGCTGCGATCATTGCCCCGCCGCTTTCCACCTCCAGTGCTGGTAAGGCTTGGCGCTCTCTCCGGATCTGCCCAGAGCACCTTCCCTCCGGCCGCTCCCGCTTCCCGTTAGGTCCCGGGGAGGGGGGGGACGTGGGGCCGGCTGGAACGGACAGGAACAAAAAGGAGGTGCAAACCCCGCTTGGGTCCGTCCCTCCTCAGGCTAATCCACGGCGGCCGAGGTGAACCCTCCCCTGGCTGCTTTCTGGAGGGTTGGGGGTCCACCCTCCTCCTTTCTTTTTGTGCTGAGCAGCGGGCGAGAGGCCTGGAGGAGGAGCGAGGCCGCTGGCTGCGCGGCCTGGCTGCCTTGCTGCTGCCCCTGCCCGGCCTTTCGCCCTCCCCAGCGGGAAACTTCCCCACCTCACCCCTCTGCCAGGGTGCCTGGCTTGCGGGGAACCCTCCGGAGGGCCCTGGCTGGAGAGGGGGAAGCCCTGGTGGCGTCTCCGCACCAGGCCTGACGTTCCCAGCGCTTCCGTGCTGCTGCAGCTGCTGGGAATAATGGAGGTTGCTGTCTCTGTGTCTCCCTGCCTCACTGTTTACAATATGGCGACCTTCCTTTAAATTATATTTTTATTCTCAGCGCCATTTTGGCTGCATATATGACTTCCAAACCCTCGCAACACTCCCCACAGTATCTCAAACGTGAAAATACCTTCCCCGCGGAAATCCAGGCCTCCAGACTTTAACGTTGGCCGGGTTTATTCCTTTCCCTCCTTTTTTCCTTCCCTCCTTGCTCTTCCGACCTGCTCGTCTCATCCGTGGGGGTGTCTGCCGTGAGCTGGGGGGCTGCCGGGTGCTCTCGCTGGGAGTTGTGTGGCTTTGTTGATGAAGGCAGAGCTTTCTGCATGCAGATCTGGCAGTCGAGGTGCGTGTGGAAGCGGTGGCAGAGCTCGAGGTGCTGGAGGCTGCAGCAGGATGGGCTCTTGCTGCCTTCCCTCACAGCTTCCCAAGCTCTCCCGGCACAAAGCGACGCCACGCCAAAAGCGCCTCCTCAACTTTCCGCCCCRAAGTTTTTTCCTTTTTCTGCACCCGGAGCTTGGATGCATCCTGAAATCCCCCCTTCCAACAGTTGACACAGGCGGGCGGTTTGTGTTAAATTAGCACAGCCAGAGTGGATAATGGAGTGGAGGAGGGAGCGGGGCAAGTCAAACAGCTGGAGCTTGGGAGTACAGAGTATTCTTCCTTAGGGGAGATTTTTTAACCACATTCCTTTCTCTCTTTCATGCTTTGGAGCTTTGTTTGCCACCCTGTTACAGCTGTCTCCTCTGCGCTTTTTTTTTTTCCCCTCTCTGTTGTTTGGTTTTTTTTCCTTTGCTTTTTTTTTGATTTTCATTTGCTTGCTGGCTATTCTGCATTTCTATGCTAATTGAGGGTCTCAGAACACTTATTAAACTGGTTGCTGATAGCAGGGGAGCTGAGTGTGCGGTCACAGTTCTGTAGGGAGTGTCCCGTTAGGAGCGTGTAGCCAGGCAAACCCGACAATGCTGTAGCATGCAGCCATGACATCATCCCTCCTACCCTGAGGAAGTGCTACTGGTGGTGGTAGTGCAGATCCTCTAATATTTACTAGCAGCATAGTAATTATCATTATTTTTCATCCAGTGTCCTTGATGAGCTTTAATTTAAGGGYGGTTTTTTCTTTCTGCCGGGCATAGTTGCTTTTGGGTGCATCCTGAGTGTTCTCCTAGCGAGGCTGGAGCCATGGCTAGAACTTCACATTTTGGAATGGAAGAGCTGTGCCTAAGGCTGCAGAGTTAACTCTGAATCCTACTTAAGTCTGACCATAAATGAGACCACTTCGTGCATGCCTAAATTTCTTGGCTTAATTTGGTGATGTTTTTGTAGTTAGCAAGTGGGAAACAACTGGGTAAATCAGATACCTGTAAAGCTTTCACTGTACCTGAGTTAATTGCCCTGTAATTGTATAGGAATGTATATAAAATATTGTAGAAAAAAATACATGTGTATCTTTAACTAGTCACTCTTCAAAACAGAAATGAAAGATCAATTCTAAATACTCTCTTTCACCCCATTTGTTGCCTCYTCTGGGGTTTCTCAAGCGATCCCTTTGACAGCAGCCCAGACCCTGCTGTGGGAGGTGGCACAGTGTGGAAAGGCTTTGTCTGAAGGCTTCCAGTTTGGGCCTGGTTCTCCTCCTTCCTCCTGGACCTTTGTTGGACCCTTGGCTATGGCCTTCAGGTGACYTAGGTTGTCTCAAAGGGATGCTCAGGTTTTGTTTTCGTGTGTCTTCCCATTACCTCCTACATTTTGCTGGAAGTGAACTTCCGTTCTGGATATAAACTTAGGCATAAAGGCAGCACTTGCAACTTCCTTTCTGCCTCCTTCTTTTTATTTAAAGAATAGTAGCTGTAATGCAAGGCTTGGTTTGAGTCACTTCAATAGCACTGCTGGAGCACTCTTAACTGATTTGTGTCGACAGCTTACCTGTTCTCTGAGTATTTATTGTGAGCTTTAGTGCCAGATTGAATTTATTATCAGTATAGCATAACAAAAAAGTAGCTTTTAATTGGTCTAGGGTTGTAATYAGCTCCCATACAGCTGTATGGGAGGGGCCATATTATAAAAGAAAAGGATTTTCAGGGGTGTGATTGGCACAAGTCATGCAGTCAGCTGGAGATAAACCCAGCTCAACTTCCCAGGAACTTGTGTTGCTCCTTCCTGTGTAGAGAAGGTTCTTCTGTATCAAGTTGTTTAAGCCTGTAGTGAGGAAGTTGGCTTTGCTAGGTGTGTGACCCTCAAACTTCAGCAGTTTGCCTTAACTTCAGTTTAGCACTTAAACCCATTGTCCTCTGCGGAAAGCAGAAGGCACTTGGCCAAAACTCCCAAAACTTTCAGAGTCTGATAGTGTTACACATCTGAGGTGGTAAATAACAAGTTTTGTTGGTACACTGTGGAACAACTGCTCTCCTGAATTAACGTGGGTGGAAGTGACTTCCCAGTTCATCTGTTGGGGTGTCAGCTTTTCCCACAACTCCATTTTGGAGTCACTAGTTCAGTGTAATGCTGCTATGGGTGCTCTGAGAGGCCAGAGGATTCCAGCCTGGCTGCAGATAAACTGGCCTGGTGGGAGGGATACAGCAAAGTGTGAAATCCCTGCCAGATACTTAGTTTCAACATACTTGGATTAATATCACGGTCAGGTGACTCTCTTCAKGTTTGAATTTACAGAGAGAGTTTTTTTGGGTCCCTAGTAATTCTTGAAAGCAGGGCATGGGATTTTTAGGTCTGAAGTTGGTGTCTGGTTCTGCTGTTTGCCCACAATCTGCTGCTTTGGGTAACAGTGCAGAGTGCATTTCCATCCTGATGTTCTGCCTTAGCCCAGGCCCCCAGGGATAGTGCACACTCCCTCTTTACATGATTGAAAACCAATTTTCCAGTGCTACTTCTATTCTTTCCCATTTATATCCTCCTCCTGGCAATGTGATTGTTAGAATTCCCTGTGTTTTCTTGAGCTTGTAGTAAACTTGATTCACATTGAAGCGGGTTTGCAAAGTGACTGATGTTGCAAATTCATTACGAAGGATTAGAAAGATCCCCGGGAGAGGAAAAGTTTAGTTAACAAGCTGGGGGAGGGGAGTGACAACAGGAGGGAGAACCAACACAGAACAGTTTTGTGTTTGTTTTTTTTCTCTCTTTTTGTTTTTTTTTTAAAGTCTCCCTGCCCAAGTTTCTGGTTGGAGGAGCCCAAAAGCACAAACCTCGCTGAATGCTGCGGTTCAAGTCCCTCTTGTAAAATCTCATGCCGCTGGCTGTGCAGCTCTGCTGGCATGGCAGAGTGACCTCAGTCCCTTAAAGCTGACCAGTTATGTAAACGACAGTGCCAGTTCTGTGGCCCTGCTCAGCAAAAAGATTCCTTTGAGCTGGGCTTCCTCGCTGCTGTGCTGGGAGAAGTGTGTCCTGTCCGTACCGGGGCCTGCTGCCTCCATCAGACTTTTTGCAACACCTCCTTGTGTTTGTGTTTGCAGTGTTTGGCTCATTTCCCCTCCGATTTGGCAGTCTCCACCCAAGTGCTGGTGTCGAAGAACAGGAGTGACAGAGCTGCAAAGTGCAGCAGAGGAAACTAAACTAGAGTTTGGTATTTTCTATGAGTCACATTGTTTTAGTGCTTCGAACAAAGAATGGAAGAAAAAGTTGTGTTTGGCTGGTAGGACATSGATAACTCTTTCCCCACCTTATTCTGTCTAAAATGCCCTGCTTTATCTTTGGCATTTCTTCTAGCTTTGGGTTTTTACATGAATATGCAGTCTGTGAGGGGAGAAAAACAATGGGCAGTCTATTGTCTCAGTTAATCCTTCCCTTAATGTAATTTTGGGCTGCCTCGGGTGTTTCAGGTGAATCTTAGAATGGTCTGAGGCATCTCCTGCTGCAAGGAGTAGGGGATGTCCAGGAAGGTGCTGGAGAGGCAAGCTTCCTACCTAACAGTGGCTAGGAACAGGGTTTCAGTACATTGAATTACATCACAGCTTCRAAAAAGCCTGTAGTTTTAAGTGAAGGAAGTTTTTATTATGAAGCTTTCTGTTTGTTTGGGTTTTTTTAACAGTAAATGACTGGCAAACCCCTACTTTCCTGTCTATGTAATTGCACAGAGAAGGTCAGAGTAAGCTGTTCYGTTCCCAACATTTAAATGTATCCATCTTAACCGATACTTTGTTAAAACAATATTGGTTTAAGTATGTGCTTTTAAAAAAMCCCAACTTTTGTTTTTATGTATCTCTCGCTCTGATATTTTGGGAGCCTTGGGGCCAGCCCGGGCTGGATCCTGAGGCAGGAGGAAGTGATTGCCCTGGCTGGGTTTCTGGCAGCAGAGGGTCACTGCGTGTGCGCCTGCAGATGTGGTAACATGATCAGTCTTGGCAGCTCTGCTCAGCAAAGTTGTACCAATGAGATTTTTCACTCCCTTATTTTGTCCTAAATCTCTCCGTGCAAAGGCAGATAAGGTCAGCCTAAACCTATGGACTTCAGCTGAGGGCTTCAGCAAATCATTCRCAGTAAGAATTTGAGGAACTCGTGATTGGGTGACTTGCAAACCACCACTCTCACCTGTGTGTGTTGATGGTGCTCCTGTTAAACTGTGTGTGAGCAGATTTTGCACTGTGGGCAAGAATTGGGGATTGGGATTGAGCCGTGGGTCTCTGCTGCAGTTCCCAACATCAGTGTGCAGTGGGTAGGAGCGTGGCTTTGGGATTCTAAAGGATTCAAAGTTGAAGAGAGGGATGTTTAGCTACTCAGTTTAGGCTTTGCCTTCAAGGCATGGCTGCTATGTGGACTRGTGTTACATCAAACACCTGCATTGTTCCAAAGCTGTTTAAAAAATGGCACAGTGGGAGACAGTGGACAAGGAGAATTCTCTGTGGTTTCGTACCTTGGCTTAGGAAAGTGCCAGTTTTATGTTGACCACGACTTGTGGAACTGAGAAATCCTTTTTTTTTGTGCCTCTGTGAGGTCCATTTTTGAGTTGACTCCTCAGGAGCAGGAGGCTGCAGCGGTTTGCTTCGAGGTGGGGTTCACTGCTTTGTTCCTGCTGCTCCAGAGCTGGTCTTTCCTGGTATGTCAGCCTGCAGGCATGACTCATGGGAGCCTTTCACAACATGGAAAGGTCTTCCCAGAGGAATTCCAGCTCCTCCAGGCATTTGCAAAGGAAATTCTTAATTGGATTAGATTCATAATACTAATCTGCTAATGACTGTTTGTTATGGAGATCTTGGCACTATCTTGTAAATATATTCACCTTCCTTTAGCTTGCCTTATGTCTTTTTATCACATACAAGCTCAGTGTTGTTAAGATTGTACTGCCGCCAGCAGATCTGATAGTTGGGAATGGGGGACTACTGTGTTTATTGCACAAGATCTTATAAAGCTCRTAATTCTTTCCTCTGTCTCTCTCCATTTCACGGTGTTGTTTAGGTGGGGTGGTAAAAGGGAAGCAGTGGTAATTGGCATGTCTGACATCCGGCTGTGCTGCTCTTACCACGGGTGTGAAGGACACCCCGGCTGGGGAGTGCCTCTGTGCAGTTGTCAGTGACAGAACTGTGTATTTTTAGTAAGAATCAGGACCAACCAGAAATTCCCCCCCCCCCTCCAAAAAAGGGCATTTTTTGGGTTGTAGGTGCTGTTGTGAGGATCACCTGCAGGAGGGCAGGGCTTCTGTGTTTCCCTGTGTAAGACAGAGTCAAATTGAAATTTCAGTTGTTACATCGATACTGAAACAGTTTTTCAACACTAACATAAATTCTTCCATTTATTGACCCACACCAGTGGATGTTAAACTGCTTTTGTTGCTAGACTGACTCACTGGTACGTGTCAAGTTCTTGAGTTTTTCCTGTGCTCTGCAGCCTTTCTTAAACCTTGAGTCAGTAGCAAAYAGCAGGAATGTGGAGAAAGGGARCAGCTACTTCCAGAGTAGGAAGGAGGTGTATCTTCCTGAAAGCAAGTGTGACAGTCTGAATATTTAGGAAGTGCTGTCTGTTGGAATATAAATCATGTGAGAAGGATGTACCCGTTTTGTTTTTTTTAAAACCAGTCAGGAAGTTCTCTTGGACTTGTGAAAATGCAAATGTATCTGGGGATATAACATGGCTTTGTTACAGGGGTATGAAAGAAGTGAGTGTAAGCAAAAAGCATCTTGCCACGTCAGGTTACTGGCTAGACTTGTGATTTTTGTGACACAGATTGTCAGAGCTGGCTTTTCCTTCTTATAGCAATCGATTTGTGCTGTCTCCAGCTCCACTRCTCACTAGATGTCTGCCCAGCTTCCTCGAAGGAACACTGCAGTATCCAGTAACTCTGTAAGCTGAGTAAAAATAGTGTTGTAGCTTCCCTTTAWTAAAGGGGTTGACAGATACCAGTTGTAATGCAATCACATACCTTTTTAGGGTATGGAGTAAATGCTCCCTGTAGCCAAAAATGAAGGGGGGAAAAGAAAAAAAAAAGGTTGTATAAATCATTCTTCCTGTTGGTGCATCAGATCTTGAACACAAAAGGCAAAGAGCATCTCAGCCAGCTGGGGGGAATCGAGTGCCTGAACCCAAGTCTAACCCATTTCTGCTGACGTCTGCTCTGCACGATCACTGGAAGCAAACTAGATGGAGCTGGAGATTACCGACTTTGAACCCTGCAGAAAGCACTGGCCTGAGGATACAATTTAGCAGGCTGAAAACCCCATGCTGAATTTCTGGCAAGCRCTAGTGACTGGTGTGAAACACCTGCCTGTACAGCCTCTGACTTTGGGCACGGCATCATGTGAACTTCCCAGTGATCTCTGTCTAGAATAGCAACAGGAGCAAGATATGAAGGTGATCTGGAAAAGGCARAAAAGAATGTATGCCCTGCTCTAAGGATTTTTTTGTTGGTTTTGTTTTTTTTTTAGTGGATATTTCTGTCTCTGCTCTTTTTTCTCTCTTCCCCAGCGTTCTTGGGAAAGCCTAGTCCACATGTAGATGTCAGAATTACACTTCACTTGTGCCTGTGTGAAGACAAATTCATGCTTTTGCTTTTATGGGTCTGCCCTTCATCCTCTTCTGATGTGSTGCTTTCCTTTTTTCCACCTTACTGCTGCTGTCCTTTCACCCCTGTCTCCTTTGAACACGTTCAGTATGGCTGGGGCTGAATGTGTTCACTTCTCAGAAACCTCTCAGACCTGTGTTTTGATTATTTTTTTTCCCACCAGAGATGTCTCTTCATTTATTGTTCTTTAAAGACAGAATTGGATGAAGTGATTCTCACCAGGGCTGTGTTGTTCCTCAGCCTCCTTTCTTTTCCCTGATGCTGCCCTATGTGTCATCCTGCTTTGAGAAGATGACTTCTAATCTGTTAAGAAGATGGTGCTGTAAAGACCTGAACACTTAATAATGAACCTGGACATTGAATTCAGGCTATTGTTACTATTGTCTGCAGCACAGGCATGAGTGATGCCTGGGAAAGAAACAGGAGTCAGGATGTGCAAAATGTCTGAATTTCTGTGTCTGACCCACATTTTTCAAAGTCAACAATTCTTCTATCAACTTCCATGGTTTCTGCTTATAAATACAAAGCTGGATGGTTCCCTAGGCAAATATGTCTCAAATACCAGAGTTCATAACCAGTCAAACTAATTAAAAAATAATAATCAAAAACCCTCACTGMGGTTCTGGTGGTACTGTATGCTCTTTAATACATATTTGTTTTTATATAAGTGTGTGTTTAGCTATGTGTGGAAATTTGGTATCTTAAAAAACAATACTTCCTTTAATTTTTTGTCAGCTGGACATTATTGAAGGTAATAGCTAACAGGTTGTCTAGGGAATGGTCTCTGTGGGCCAGGTTCTTTCTATAAATAGAAGTAACTAATTACACCAGGTGATCACATGTTTACATGCAGCTTATCCAGTTTATTGGGCTCTCCCGCTCATCAGGTTGGAGGCAAAAAACTTCTGCTTCATGCCTTGGAGAATACTTCCCTGATTCCCCATGAACTTCAGGACTGCCTGTGCATGAGGGCACAGGGAGGAGGCAGGAAAGGAGCTGAGGTAAGGTGGATAAACACCTGCTTCCATGAGGTTCTCTTCCCAGGGTGGGAGTAGCAGGAGTGGTTTGATGGATTCAAGTAAATAAGTTCATTGGCATTGAAATTCACAGAATACCCACAACATTTCTGATACACTCATGAAATGGTACCTGGTTCTTAGGAGCACGGTGGTGCTGCTGTCAGAGCCTGGGACTGCTGGCCAAGCCCTCAAAATGTTGAACATACTGGCAGGTCTAGATAGTAAAAATAAGCATACAGTGAAGGAAATTTTGGCATCTGCCATACCCACCAAAGCTGCTACTTAAACCTTGAAGAGTTTAAGTCTTTCTCCACTCCTGTAGCATCATGTAGACAGTGTAGTGCACCTTTATTTTTTCCTTGGATACATCTTATTCCTCGCTGTCTGCCCATATAATGGTGTTTTAATCCTGCTTCTGTTTTCTGTCTGTTGCTGAACCCTTATTTCCAGCTCTGGCCATGCTGTTGGAAAGATGCACGCTAAGCACATGCAGCGTTCCAGATGATGGGATAATTGGTGACCTGTGAAACAGTCATTTTGGTTCCCTTCCTTGCATAGTGGCAGCCAAAATAATCATGTCCTGACCTGTTTGGTGGTGTCCAGGAGTCCTTGCTGGATGTTGCTCATTTAGATTTTCTTATGTCCATGCTCAGGACTTTCACTTCAGTGTAAACAAAGTTGTGCTGCCTTCTGTCAAGTTTTTTTTACAAGTTCYCTCAGGAGTTGTTGCACCACAGGTAGAAGTATAGTAAGTGATGCTCTGTAGTTAATGTGAATTGTGCTGCTGGCTTAAAATAAGTATAACTTATAAACAGTGTGAGCYTAATTGAGGCCAGAAAGTTGCTGAAACTGTTAGTTTTAATGTGATCAGGTCATGCTTAGAAGTGTATAAAGAACAAAAATTATGCTGTGCTTATCTGAARTTTGGTGGTCTCTGCATTGATGCTTGAGAAATCTTTGGCTTTTTCAGAAAGATCATTGTACAGCTGAGTATCACAATTTATCCATGTCAATGAGCAGAACTTGGAGACTTCACTGAATAATTTGAGGAACAACAGTGGAGGAGAGGAGGGAGCTGATAGTTTTCCTAATAACCACCTCTGAGGTAATTGAGATCTGACTTCTGTCTTCAGAAGCTTTGTGTTGATGCAAGAGTAAAAGAGGAAGGGAAGGGAGTTGCAGTGGGGAGGAACTTGCTGCAGGCTGCAGCTGTTGGCTTGTTTGGTGTGGTTTTATTCTGTCTAAGGTAGAGGCTYAGGGTTCCAGGTGTCCTCCTCCAGCCGGTTTTGGGAGCAGCTGTGAGCAGAAGTATGTAACTTGGGCACAGTAAAAATGTTCCAAAAAGCTGAATTTGTAAATGATGCAACTTTCCCTGTTTCTCAATGGGGCTCTTGTGAAGCCCTGACAGTGAGGTTGGTTTCCTGGTTTGTTTTAGCTGCCATTGAGGCCCTGCTGTAGGAAGCCAGGGAGCCTTGTTCTTTATGAAGCTGGTAGAACAGCTGTAGCTCTATCCATCACAGGGATAAATAGGAGTCCCATAGAAGAGTTGAAAGCCTTCTTCCCTTATCTGGCAAACATATCTAGTATCCTTCATTATCATCCTGTCACTGAGTCTTGGTCAGTTAATCAAGTTTCCTGAGAAGGAAAAAATGTGTTTGCCTACATTTTTTCATGGTGTTACTATTTTTCCTCCACACAGGAAAAGAAAATATTTAAGTCCAATTGTTGAAAACAACTGACATRAAAGAGAAGTTATTGAAGAAAGCTTCACCAGGCACTGGTTTGTTTTCCTGCCACCATTATCCCAGCTGGTAGCTGGCTGTATCCTGGTGGGTCCAAAAGTAGTGTCAACGTGCCTTTGACGCAAGATGGCCAGGAATGCAGTGTGTAAATAACCTCGGGTCTGCATRTAACTGGTTCCTTTGAGAGCTATGGCCCAGTTTGTATTGGAGAAGGTGCCATTCCTTGGAGCACTTGTTTACCTATTTATTGAGGTCAGCAAAGTGAGGAGTAATTACAGGATTTAGACTTGACAGCAGGCTTCTGATGTATGAGAGCCCCAGAGTGTGAAATTGAAAAGCTAAGTGGCTTCATGCTATTGTTTGCTTGATAAAAACTCCTAATATGCTCTTGAAGATTTTTTTATTTTGTCATAGCCATTTAAGTTTTATTTAAGGGATAGAGCATTGCATTCTGACCATGGCAGAGCAATGCTTGACAATGCATCTGATAGGAATTTCAGGAGGTAGTTCACTTTCTGAGAAAAAGCCATGAGACAGATATTATATGGCAAGTGACTTCAGAGGCAGTGTAGTGGTTTTTGACTAGGCAGTGATAAACATCTCCTTTAATTTTCAGAGTCTTTGTATGAGTTAGTCTTCCAGGTGTTTTTAAGTCAGCCTGTGTTTTTCAGAGCTGTCTTTGTTTTAAATGCAGAAACACATTCTGCTGAGCAGGTTTGATTTGGGTCACACCAAACCCCCCAGGTAAACAGCAGAGGCCACCACTCTTGTCTGTGATGACAGAAGGGRAAACTTTCTGAAATGAAGGGTTCGTGAAAATGTACTGAAAAGTGCAACTGACTGGTGTGTAGTTGAAAGGAGATGTGTTGTAACCGAAGATAAAGTGGGAGCTGTACAATTCCAGGTCCTGTTGGCAGCAAACACTGGCAGCTGGAGCTGTGCATGCTAATGAACCCRTGAAAGATAGGGAGAAAAGGGCTCTGGTGCTCCTGCCAAAGTGCTAATTCTTACCTTGCTTATGAAGATCAAGTATCTTGCTCAGATTTAAAAATCCGTTTCTTTTATGCTTACAGTAAAAGGTTGAAGAATGTGGTCATACCTAGTCAATTAAAACGGCATTCTTTAGYGCTTCCCTGGCTTTCTGCTGAGACCCAGGCAGTGCTCTCTGCTTGCTGCGAGGCCAGCAGTGCAGGAGCAGCCTTCATCAGTCTTTGTTAGCATGGTGAGCTGCCTTGATGAACAGTTCATTAACCAGGAGAGGCAGAATCYGTCTTTTAATACACTTGCTATTGCAGCTAGGCCCTGCCGGTGAGCAGAAAACCTCAGGAGGTTTATCTGAGCACTAAAACCTTTCTGCTGCTCTGAAACGAATCTTTCCCCCTCCTTCCACAGGCCTTTGGGTAGCAGCATTCATTAAAATGCTTCTTTAATAGTACAGAGTATRTAGGATTTCATGGTTCAAACCCAGCAAATGGGACAATAACATACACACTTGCAGAAGAAACCTGTTCTGACTCTTCCAGGCGTCTCTCGAGGTTCACCGTGGTATTAATTGTTTCATTGTAAAATGCGTAAGATTGAGGTAACAGTTAAAACAAATAACCGGAGGCATCTGGCAGCGCGTGGATCCCTGGCACGCCGCACGTCGGAATGGGGCAGACGTGTTCCCAGCAGTTCAGGCACGCTCGTCGGGAGCTTCAGAGGGTGAAATTTCGCTAGGAACAAATCAAAGTCTGTGGTTTTTTTGCCCTGGGGTGTTGGGAGGGGAGAGGGGAACAGGCCACATGAATCCATACTTGCTGTAGAGGCAGATCTAAGAGCTGGTTTTCTAGCAAGAGTAAAACCTGAGCTGTTACAGGATGCACCTTAGGATTCAGCTGGATTTATGCTGCAGCAAGCAYACGGGGATCATTTGTTACTCTCCTCCTTCCACCCTCCCTTCCCTGCTTCTGTTAGCAAAAGATTAGTTTGGGACAGGGAGCTACTGCTTCATCCAAGCATTTGAGGTGAAGCAGCCAGTAGTGGAGGCTTTGGTGCTCTCATCTAGAGCCTGATCTCTTGTTCATCCAAGCCCTTCAGGAAATGAGAAACATAAGCTGCAGGTATGTCAGTGCATATATGCAGAGCGCTGCGTTTCTGGAGCGCCTGGAACACGGAGGCCTCTGAAACCCTGCACTCCTCCTCAAAATGGCTGCCAGATGTGTTGGCTCTACTGAATTCCCCAGAGCCTGACACCAGAAATGCTGAGGTTATTACCAGCTTGGTTCTTGCYGTGCTCTTCCCTCAGTGTTCCAGGCACAGTGTTGCAAGAGGGAGTGTGAGCCTGGATGGCTGCAGTACCTGCAGAGGCAGTGCTGGCACGGGGCGAGCTCGGGGCAAGGCTCGCCGGGACTCTGTTTAAACAAAGGAAGTGTGTTTGTTTTCACAGTCCAGGCTTGGGAGCCTGGGCTGGGATCCTGTGCCATTTCCCTGTGCTAGGAGCAAGATTCTCGAGGAAGACAGCCTCTCCCTTTGCTGCAAAGCACAGCTCTTCCCAGCCAGCAAGTATGCATCTTATCCTCCCTGGCTTGTCAGGGCTGGAGACTGGAAAGCTTAACTCGGATTTGGTTGGGTATTTGTAGATGCAATAAACAGTATAGAGACTCCTGCCATGAACCAACATCTAGCTTCCCATGCTTGTGTGGCTTTCTTGGGTCAGTCTTATAAGCTACTGTACTTCTTGATCCCCTTGTAACCCAGTCAGTCCCAGTGGATCCTTGAAATCTCAGTTTCCCAGTCAGTGGAAAATGGAGCTTCCAGATCCTGTGGTAGTGCATCCCTGTGTTCAGCGCAAGAGAGCAGACTTGCTAAGAGCTGCCTCTAGCAAAAGTCAGGAGAACTTTTAAAAGTATTATCTTAAGCCACACTGCATGGTAAATGGCTGGGTTTTGCCAGCAGGTACATTTTCCCTGCCACAGTCAGCAGTTTGCTCAAATAACAAATCTTAATGATAAAGAGGTGTTGGAAAGTACTTGAGTTAGTAGTAGGATCTGTAAGGGAAGTGTATCATCTAACATATGCTGCTCTGCCTTTTACTGAGGAAAAGTGTTTCTCAAAATAGTCCTCCTTACTCCTTAGTCTAATTTGCTTTGGTTTATTTCTAGCATCAAAATGAGAATGTCATTTCACTGTGATACAGCTTTTATAGTAAGTGCAGATCCATGTGAGTAGGATGTATCCTGTGCTTCGTAGCCAAGGCAAGCTGGATATGGTGACACTTTTAAGAGTATTTGGGTTGTCTTAAGATAGAAAGAAGGTGGTTTCTACCATTAAGTAAGTGTGCCCAGGGATGGAGTACATGGGAGAGATGGTGGGTAGACCTCATGGCAGCTCGTTCAGTTGGACTCACTGCAAATCCAAGGATGTATGACTGTGCTTGCTGCACGGGGATCTGTGTGGTCTCACATGGAGTAATCAAGTTATTTAAGGAGGTGTGGGGGGAGGARTGTGTGTGGCACACCAGTGAATCTTCCATTTATCTTTGCTGTTCAAGTCTGAGAGTGCTCTGAAACCATGGAGCTGAGATGGGTGTCATGGAAGACTGGCTTCTTGGAGRTGTCTGGCTGAGTGGATGTATGGGAGAGCGAATCCAGGGAGCTTCACCATAAATTAAAGGAAGTGCCTGGGAGTGGAACCGCAGAGCTGCCCTGTCTCTGGCTGTGTACGTGAGAAGAGTTCCAGAAATGACAGTAAATAACAGTAAAGCTYTGCTTTGTGTTTCTCTTGTAGCAACCCTCCGCTCAGCGAGGAGATGCTGCCCCCGGGGGAGTGGATGTGCCACCGCTGCACCGTGCGCCGCAAGGTAAAGCCTCAGAACAGACACAGTCCCTGCCCTTCCAACTGCCCTCTGAAACCAGAATCCTGTGGTTTATACCTGCCTCTCCCTTCGTGTGTACTTAGACAACCAGAGCTGCTTCTTTGTGCTCATGTTTGCAAAGGGTTTTGTTAGGAAAGGGCTTAAAGAAACCTAAGGGGTCTTGGTGAGACCCTTWGGATATTTTAACTTCACTACTAGAAGGTAAAACTGAAGTGCCTGATACCTTCTTGTCAATCTGTGCCTTTTAAACTGTTTTCCTTCGCCCYCATTTCTGGAAAGGAGGGAGAGTAGAGGCACAGAGGAAATGGGAATGGCTCCTGTGCCCAAGGAGGTGAGCTGTCTACAGGCAGAATGGGAGTCACATTAATACAGCTTTGCCATCAGGGCTCTGATTCTACTTAATATGTGTTTTTTAGAAGAGTGACTTCACAGCAGTTGTACATCAGCAGAGGGTGAAATCACAGTGAGTTATGATTTCCTGGGCTGTTGAACAGGATGGGAAGGAGATGATTGGGCAATATTGTAGTTTGTCTTTTTTTTTTTTTTGCCTTGATGCTCTTTCTCCAGGAAGCTGTCTTGCACAATGTAAACATCTTATTGCTGTGACCACGTAGGGCTGCGTAGCAGAGGGTTTAGAAACTGCACCAAGCTATCTAGCAACTGTTCCCTTGAAGTGACACCCAAAACAGATTGGAAGAAAACTGTGTGCTCAGCCTTTTGTTCCTGAAGTGATTGCCTTGTTATGTTTCCAGGGTACTGCTCAGCCATCTGCCAACAATAGAAATGAAGGTCACAAATCGAAAAACAAAYAATAAAAGTAAAAAGAGAGAGAAAAGGAGAAAATCCCCAACTTTTCTATATTAAAAATTGCCCGAAAACACTTTGCTCCCTTTGCAGACCATGTTAGTGATGGAGTAGATTGGTTCCTCCATATGGGTGATGCTGGAACGCTGCACAGTTGCCCATCCCAGGCCATGCAGCATCTCCTCCTGTTGCRAAATGGATCTTGTGGTGATGGCAATCTATAGTTTTCCTCTGCTGCACCTTCTTCAAGACTCCTGTCATCAGGAGATAGCAGAGTGTTGTTTGTATGTTGTGCTTGTATTCTCAAGCTGACATTCTCAACCTCTGATGGGTTTGAATGCAGTGCCAGGGTTAGTAAAGTGCATTAACAGTGAACAGTTTGCTGTGGAGTTTCTCAGTGTTGGTAGCCAAGTAAACAGTTGTGTGATTTGTCAAATGTTTAGGACTAGATGCTGTTGTCCTGATGTGGACTCAAGTATAGCTACCCTGAAAGGAGAGACACATGGTAATGTTCTTCCCCACGCTTGGTTCTCTTCAGCTGTTGTGTCACCTGTACCTTAGCTGCCATCAGACTGTTCTTGATCGAGGCTCTGATGACTGCAAGGGGGAAGTTGTAGCGCGTGGCTCAAGCATTTTCAGATGCTCTTTGTCTTCAATCGCATTTTTGTCAAGGTTGATGTGCTTTGTTTGTGGCCTCCATGATAAGCCTGCCTATTCATGTCGTGCAGAAGCGAGAACAGAAGAAAGAGCTGGGGCAGGTAAATGGATTGGTGGACAAATCTGGGAAAAGGACCACCTCCCCCACCAGTGACGCAGACCTGTTGGACAGGTCTAGCAGCAGCATCAGGGCTAATGCGCATGCCAGGATCTTGGAAAGGAGAGCGAGCCGGCCTGGCACTCCCACATCCAATGCCAGCACCGAGACCCCCAACTCTGAACAGAATGATGTGGATGAGGACATAATTGACGTGGATGATGACTCTGCCATTGCAGAAATGGACTGTGGGCAGCCCCAGCTGAAGCGACCCTTTGAGCTTCTTATTGCTGCTGCCATGGAAAGGAACCCAACGCAGTTCCAGCTGCCGAATGAACTGACCTGCACCACAGCACTTCCAGGTGAGCAGGGCCTTGTCTGCTGATAGTGAAGATGTCTGCAGTTGCATCCTGCTGCCATCGTTCCTCTTTTCCCTCCTGACTCTGTGATAGTTGTGGCTCTAGTGGTGCTCGCT
The DNA here is from genome assembly GCA_014549065.1 of Cardinalis cardinalis. Classification (NCBI taxonomy): domain Eukaryota; kingdom Metazoa; phylum Chordata; class Aves; order Passeriformes; family Cardinalidae; genus Cardinalis; species Cardinalis cardinalis. The sequence goes on from JACDOX010000179.1 coordinate 353,359, forward strand.
GGTGAAAGCAGAGGTACCTCTGGCTCTCCTCTAGCTCCCTAGGAGCCTTTCAAATCTGTGGGGACACTACAACTACACACCATGTCCATCAGAACTTGTGATAGTCTCTCCTTGGACTAGATCATCAGTATGAAAAACAATCACTTGTCAAAATACTTGATTTTTGATTTATGATGCAATAATATAGTGACAAAGTAGTGACTAAATGTATAAGGTGTCACTGAAATTACTAAGTGTGAAATATATCTGTCTTTAAAGACAGTCTCTGTCACTTAAGGCTAGATTTAGTGCTTGATAGAGGTTCCTTAAGCTGCAGTCTTTGACTTTTCTGAGATGATTGTATGTATCTACCAGAAGGCAAACCTCTGCTATGTGAATAACACAAAGCTTTTTAAAATTTCCTTTTCAGGTACTAGTAAGAGGAGGAGAAAGGAAGAAACCACAGGAAAGAATGTCAAGAAAGCACAACACGAGTTAGACCACAATGGTTTGGTTCCCTTGCCAGTGAAGGTCTGCTTCACATGCAACAGGTAYTTGTTCTTCCAGGGAAGCTATTCAGTGTAGCTGCATCCTTCACAGGAGCAAAGTTTTTGCTTAAAAAAGTAGATTACCTSTTTCCTTTTCCATTCTCCTTCATTATTTACTTACAATCCTCTAAACAAATGGGAGAATATTAATCTTTGCTAAATAACAAGCGTTCACCACAGCAAGTGTAGGTCCAGCTGTAAAGGGTTCTGAAATGTAGCCTGAAGACTGACAAGATTGAGCCATCTTGTCTTCAGTGTTTTTCTGCAAAGAAATATTCTGAAGTGATGGTGGTTTGGTAAATGGCGATGTTTGTTTATGGTTTGTGAAGAAAGTGTGTGAGGAGATGACCTTTAGGAAATAGAAATCTACTGAGAGATTTATAAGCCCAGGGCAAATAGGAATATTGTGCTGAAATTGTAAATTTGAAAACCAGTACAAAATACTGATGGGTTTTGTAACGCTGCATAAAAAAATGCATAGATCAATCCCAATTCAAAATGTCAGTGAAAGTGAAACCTTTATTTCAGAAACCCAGTCAGAGTGAATTTCTCCAAGTGGAATGGGGATTCAGGTGGGCTTTTRTGGAGAACAACTGATGACTTTGTCATAGAGCAAAGGCTTTTTTAAAGCCTGGGGATTCAGATGTAGTTGTTTTTCTGGAGTTTGAGACTTGTTCTGAGAACATCTTGTTGATGTACACGTCCCAGCATCACACATGATTCCTCTAAGGAAACTTGTAATTACCTAAATCCGAGATTTCCTTTTGATCTCTGAATTTTGCTTCAAATAAAGGCTTTTGCCTTGAGTGGATCTTAAAGAAGGTCTATACAGATCTAGTTACAAATCAGAAATCCTACTTTTTGGTGCAAACAACAGTGTAGAGGATMAACTGAAGTGGTCAGCCAAGCTTGCCTGAATGTTCTATTTATACYCTGTACAGGGAATAAGATTTGGCTCTCTCTTCTCAGGAGTTGCAGAGTGGCACCTCTAATCCAGTGTGATTATTGCCCACTCCTGTTCCACATGGATTGTCTGGAGCCACCGCTTACTGCCATGCCTCTGGGTAGATGGATGTGCCCAAATCACATAGAACACGTGGTGGTAAGCAGGACTATGATTGCGGTATGGTAACCGGATGCTGGAGTGGAACCTGGCAGGTCCATTAAAGGACAAAGCACAACAAATGTAAAACAGCTTCTGAGCTCTTATTGCTCCCTGTAACGCTTGTAAAGCTCCTGCTGCAAGCAACGCGCTCTCCAAAGGAATATGATGCTGCTCTCTGCAATAAGATATAAAGATGGGGGAACTCCTTCCTGTAACTGAAGCTGACAGCTCAGATTGTGGCTCACTGACAGCTTGTCTAGGTTTTGACTGGACTCTTTAAGATCTAGATGAGCTTCCAGAACTGGGATACAAAGCAGCACAGTGCTACAAATAGGGGAAGTAATTCTTTGCATGCTTAACCCAAAAAAGTTTCATTCCAAGAGGGAGTTTTCATTTTTGGAAAAGCAGTGTACTTGAGACTTAAATACTCAGGAAACAGGGGGCTGAAACAAAGAGCTTTTTCCCAGACAAACTGCTTCTGAGAGCATTGATACTGCTTAGTCGGCCTCTAAATGCTTTTGTATTCATCTCCAGCAATGTGCCCTTTAACAGAAATGGTTAGTGCTGCAGGAAACAAATAGTCTAAAGCTGAGCTGATGCTGTACTGCCAGTGCTACAAGGCATTATGAAAGTCTTAGGGTGCCTTAGAGTGACCTGCAGATCCCTAACTCCTGTGGCATTATCTGATCACCCAGCTGAACCAGAAGAACTTGACCCTGAGTAATCGGTGCCGAGTATTTGACCGGTTCCAGGACACCATATCTCAGCACGTTGTCAAAGTGGATTTCTTAAACCGAATCCATAAGAAACACCCTCCGAATCGCAGAGTTCTTCAGTCAGTGAAGAGGAAAGGTCTGAAGGTATGTGTAGCAAGTAGTGGTGGCTGAAAAGCCCTGTGTATGTGTCTTAGTTTGGAAGGGAAAGCAGCATACTCCTTGGGGCAGGAGGAGGAAGACAGCCTGAATGATTGTGTTGGTGAGAGATCTAAGAGTCAGCATTCACTACCTGTAGGATTTAAGAAGRTCTCTTTCCTTCAACTATAAGGCTCAATTATTACAACTAAGCACTTAAATCTAGCACAAGCATAGAAGGTACGACACAAAACTTCCTGAAGGTGGCCCTACAGTCAGATTTGGGGCTGTGTTTGTTGCCAGGATGCCTGAAAACTACCATACATACTTCCTTTGGCTGTTTTTTAATGATTTCTCTTATGCTGTCGCCACCATGTTGTACCAAAGTCATGCCTGACCTAAGGGAATGAAACCTATTAATTTTAGCATGGCTACATAAATTTAAAGTACTCAGTCCTTGATACTTCCAATGTCTCTGCAGGGTTCCTTTGGGTGAGAAAGCAGCAAATGCAAAGTTTAGTGCTGATCAAGCACTTGCTTTAACTAGTCATTCTTGAGTAATTGTTCTCATGTGTGATCTTCTTTCTCCACACTGTAGGTTCCTGATGCTATAAAGTCCCAGTACCGGCTTCCACCCCCGTTACTCGCGCCTGCAGCAATTAGAGATGGCGAGCTGATCTGTAACGGGATCCCTGAGGAACCCTTGCAGAAGCACCTTTTGAACACTGAGCACTTAGCCAGCCAGACAGAACAACAGGAGGTAAATTAAGTCAAATGCTTGGACTCTGTGTGTGTAGTTGCTTTGGTACAAAGATCCCCTTCCACTTCAGTCGTGATGGAGCAGTTGTCTAGGAAACCAATCTCAGGCTCCTGTGTGAAGGTGATAGCTTGTCTTGTCTCTGACACCTTTGTGCATTAAAACTTCACTTTGACTTTCCAGGTGAAATGTAAAATTCCTCATTTGACACTTCAGGGAAGTGGTGCAATAGTCCTCTGGCCTTAAGAGTGGAGTCGAGGGCCTTCTGTCTAGACGTCATCTTTATTTCGTGGCTGAGGGGAAATACTTTGCACTTTGATTATGTAAGGCTGCTCTCTGACACGTTTATTTATAAGTTAATGTCCCATTTCTGGGTCGCTTTTTATTGCAGATGGAATTGGGCATRTAAATCAAGGTCAAATGAGTGTTTAAATCTTGTGTGAAACTTCTGGCCAGATTCCACAGTTCCACAGTGTAAAGGCATGTTAAGTTGCTGTCAGTAGAGAAATCAAGTCTTTATTTTAACACAGACAAGCTTCTTTTATGTGGCAGGTGCACATCCACCATGGAGCTTAAAACTTCAAATAAATCTTTTGGTCTCCCTCCACTTTGTGTAAAAGGAGAGTGCTCTCCACCCCAGCTTTCTACTCCCKATACCTGAGGTGGAGCAGCATTTCTTTCCAATATGCTATAGAGTAAGTTGGAGGGTTGTGTTTGGCTWGAAGCCCAAATTAGTGAAAGGTGTGTTTGTAACCTGAGGCTGGAGAGTTGCAGCATTTAACAAGTGAAGAGAAGGAGGAGTTTGGAAGTGAGGAAATGCTGCCTTCTCCCTCTAATCTCAGCCCTTCTCTGTCCTACCTCCAGTGTGCAGATAAACAGTACATAATTTTGGTAGCACTTTTATACCTCTGGACAAAATTTTTTCCTAATTGTAGATGAGGAACTAAATGCTAAATGCTCTGCATTTCCAGAGCAGATGCTGTAGTTCCACACTGCATCTGAGCAGTCAGCAGCTGGATTTCCTCAAGCTGGGTGAACGATGGAGCAACTGCAGAGGTTTGGAGCACTGCTGCCTCCAGAGCTAACCTGCAATTTTTTCTTCCTTCCTTCCAGTGGCTTTGTAGTGTTGTTGCGCTCCAGTGCAGCATATTGAAACATTTATCTGCTAAGCAGATGACTTCGCTTTGGGACTCTGAACAAACAGAGAAGGCTGATATTAAGCCTGTTATTGTGGCAGATGGCTCACTCGCCAACTCTTACCAGGCAGCTGACAAGGCACCCACACCTTCCCTCTATTCCATGTCATCCTGCACCTCAGGGATTACCACCCAGAATTCCTTGAGCTCCTCGCAATCCCAGCAGACTTTGTCACAGGAAGATGTTAACTGCAGCTCTTGTATAGATAAATCCAAGAAGGCTTCTTCTTGCGGGACTTCGAACGGGCCGACAGCCTCCGACATTAAAGTGAACGGGCCTCATTTCTATGGCGTTTCATCCGAATCCTCAGCACAGTTGACTGACTCCCAGAGGCTCACGGGCTCTGGGAACACAATCCCTGTTTTGTCTCACCGGCAAACGTGGCCTCGGCCCCTCACGCCCCCAGCGAGTTGCGGACTTCTGAACCACACCATTGGAACCATTGTCAAAACAGAGAACGTAGCAGGACCCGTTTCCTGTGCACAAAGGGGATCTGCGCCGGTCACGAGTTTGCCTACGTCCATCTCGAGCTCCTGTGCCAGCCTGGAGACCACCAGCACTTTGCAAAGGAAGAATGTGCAGACGCAGATCGGGCCGCCGCTGTCGGCAGAGCTGCGGGCCGGGGGCTCCCCGCTCAGTGCCACCCGGGCTCTCACCCCTCCCCAGGCTGCAGGAGATGGCATCTCAGCTGTTGGGTCCACAAACAGATTCTGTTCACCAGCACCACCTTCAGGTACGTGCTGAGCCACTGACCTCGGCCCCAGGGCTGAGAAAAGCTCAGGCTAAACCTCATTTGAAATCTCAAGACTGTAGCAGCATGCCCTCGTTTGACTGGGAATTGGGCTTTCTGTGGAGAGCCAGCAGAAGTTTCTCAGGTCTCTTCTGTCTTAGGTCTCTTTATAGGAGCCATGGGATGTATTTTTGCTGGCTGCCTGTACTTGAGGGGAGAACTCTGTCCTGACAAGCAGGATAGTAGGTCAGTTGAATTCTTGAAAGCAACAGTAGCTTTATATCACTTGGCTGCTGCCTCGCTGTTTCAACAGCTGCTGCTTTAAAACCCCAGTGCTGCTGTAAAACCACTGGTTTGTTTCAAATGGCCATTTGGATTGCAAGGTAGCCAGTCCTCCTCACAAGAGCAGCTCTCTGGGATCTAATCCAGAGTAACTGTTCAGGCAGTGGTTGTGTCCCTTATTGCAGGTGTTGTTGGAGTCTTCATGTGTACAGTCTTGATTTTGGAGAAATATGGGCTTGGGAACCTGTAGTCTAGTTAGGATTTGTTGGTCTGACACAGGGTAGTTATGGACTTGGATATGCCAGGGATCCTGAGTTATACCCAAAAAACCTGCTAAATAATAGCAAACTATACAATAGAGTGTATATAACCATTTTTGGTGTAGAAACATAAAGTCAAAGATGTTGACAGATGCTGGAGTAACTGCCCACAGCTCAAATTTTGCTAGAATAGACGTTCACATATGGCATTCTCTTCATTTTCCCTCTCTCCATGCCAGCTCAAGACACAAACCAGCAAAGCCTTTGTGCAGGTTGGGTGGGAGCAGTCACTGCAAAGCACGTGCCAGAGCTGTGTGTCACTTCTCATGCAGTTCCAACCTGCTCAGAGTCAGGCTTGTGTGCAGTGGCTCAGGTCTGGTGGTTGTAAAGCAACAGAGCAACATATTTTTATAATCCTTTCTAAAATTCCTCAATGAGTAACTTCTAAGCTTTGCCTCGCCTTTGGAAGCAGTCCCCAGGGTACTTGGCCTCCTCCTGAATAAACTTGGTTACTCTGAGGCTGCTGAATTGACCMAGCCCTGCTTAGAAATGCAAGGCTGGGAGAAGTTCTGGTAGAGGAAATGAGACTGTGTTATAGAAAACTTCTTGCTTGTGGTTTGAAGAGCACTGCAAGCCCTACATAATTTTGCAGTTACTTAAGATGTTAAATAATTGCATCTGGTGCAAAGCTTGTGTACTACAAAATCATTACTTGCTGCAGTGTCTCTTGGGAAAGGTGTAAACATTTAAATTTTCCATCTAACAGGATGGATTGTATATTTATAACAAAAATTGTGGTGTGCAAATTTTGCTGCCGAGTACAAAAATGCAAATTTCTCATGACTTTTTTTGCCATAAATTTTAGTATTTATAAGCAAACCAGCTCAAGAAGATCTGGTATTGACAACTTATTAGAGGAGTTTTGTTTCCTGGCATTTGCCACTGCCTCTTTCAGCTGCATGGTCACTTCCAAAGCAGGAGGATTTTGTTTGGTAAATAATGGAATCTGCTTATGACTGTCACATTCCTTCTGGACAATGATGTGCACCCCAGACTTTATAACAGTGTAGAAATAAAACCAGGGCAGTTGTTCTTTTTATTCTTGTTAAAAAGCTAGACAAGCTACTTGGCAAATGTCTCTTAGGTTTAATAAATTCTTCAAGCTCCTGGGGAGTTGGTGCTCATCTTCCAATGTCACCACAGGGAGTAGGAGATTAAATGTATAGGTCAAGAATTCCTCCAGCAGCTGGAGAAGAGGCAGAAGCCACGTTTGGCTCTGTGTTGGAGGCACACAGAAGCCTTTCTGTGAGCAGAAGAAAGCTCCTGGCCTCTAGTTCAGGCCTTTTTCAAAGCATGACTATGAGCAAAATGAGTCATTTTGGAGCAGCTTGGCAGCCAAGGGCAGCCTGAGGGCTGGGTGCATGTCTGGTGAACGTCACAGTGACATCTCTTCTCTCCATCACCTCTCTCTGTAGATGGTAAGGTCAGTCCCAGCACCTTATCCATAGGAAGCGCTTTAACTCTACCCTCATCACTCACTTCAAACTCTGCAGCTATGTTGGACTTCACTGGTTCCCTGAAAGCATTTATGGACGGGGGTGAGTATTTAATTCATCATCAGTCTCTGCCAGCCCTGTGTGTTTGCTTCCCTAAAGCATTCCATCTCTGCTTGAGGGAAAGTTCCAGAGATAAAGCAGGGTTGTAGTCAGGTGAGGGAGGGGCTGGGTGTACATTACCTTAAAATATGTCACATGCTTCCCTGCTCTGAGTGTTGCCAAGGCAGCAAGGCCAATGAAGTGTTTCTGCCTGAAGCTTTTCTGGGGAAGAATCACAACTGGGCTGCTTTCCAGGTGGAATTCACATGCAGAAACCTGCAGCCCTGCCATGTTGTGGTGCCAGCTGCAATCCAGAGCTGCTCCTGGCAGATGTAAAGTCCAGCAGCAATAGATCTTGTAGTCGAGCAGTCACCTGAGTGGWGATGCTCCAGTGGGTCTGTTAATTTTATAATTTATTTCTGCTCCTGTCAGTCCCCTAGACTGGCCTGTTTTTTATTTCCTTTTGTTGCATTTGGCAAGAGATGGCAAACGTTAGCRGAGTGCCTTCAGGAGGAGATTGCTGAGCCTGCAGCAGCTTCAAAGGGGGTTACAGCTCTCTGTGATGCAGGGCTGCACTTTCTAACCAGGTAGCAAAGCTTCAGAGGAAGGACCCAACACACTGTCCAATTGGCCATCTCTACTGACCTGTTGATTCTGGGCCAAAACAGCAGATTTTCAGCTTTTATCAACCCTAGTTGCCCCAAACCTCTGCTTGCTGCCTCACTTGGAGCTCTCCAGCTGTGGCTGGCACTGTCCTCACTCTCTTCTCACAGGAGGTGATGTGAAATAATAGCTCACCTATGTGTAGGAGTCTTGATACTGCAGAATTGGTCAAGTCTTTGCTGTTGAAGCAAACAGCAGGTTTGTAAGTGGGACAGCTAAATCCACTGCAGCTCAGATTGCACTCTTTCCCTGAATAACTTACTAATTGCTTTTTGTTTATTAACAGAGATTGAGATAAATATGCTGGATGAGCAGCTGATCAAGTTTCTGGCCTTGCAGAGAATACATCAGCTCTTTCCTCCCAAAGCTCAGTCTCTAGCAAGCAGTGTCAATTCCCATCAGCAATCTCCTGTGGGAAACCACATTGAAGGTAAGAGCAGCCCTAGAATAGCTGGGTTATATTGAGCCATAGATTTGCCACTGTCTATTCCTTGAAGGAGATTTCCCTCTTCTTCTGGTATCCTATGCTGCTTTTCACTTTTCTTTCTTCTCATCCCTCTGCTCTGGATATCCACTGACCAGAAACTCCATCAGGATCCTCCACTTAATTATTTACAAATTTGAGCAGTATGAATACCTTTAGTACYTTCAGATTTTCTGCTGGAAATGTGAAGTTGTATTTTATTCATCTTAGAATTAGCAATAGTTGGGAAGGTTCATCTCAGGTTCTTGGTGGCTTTTATTTGCACTTTTACCTTTGAGTTGGGCAAGAGAAATCTGTAAATTCCTGCTCTCTCTTTCTGGAGAGATACAGGCACAAGAACAGGAGGAAGTGGAGCGCAGAATATGTGTGTGACATTGTCATTGCCTGTTCAGAATGTCACTGTCAAGCTGAAACCACTACATGTGCCTAATGCCAGTAATGGAAAGCAACTGGAGTTTCTCCTGGAAGTCTCCATGTTCCCCAGTTTGGCTTTGTTTATTACCCCTGSTATCACCTAAAGCTGCAGAGTGAACCATGTTCCTCTGCATGCAGCCAGTCAATTTAATCTGCTTTCAAGCACTAACTGGAGAGCCTTGCTGTGGAAGCAGTTCTCTGCTCCCTCTCTGCTAGGCCTGGGGGTAAATATCCCAGATAAAATCTTTGGAAGTCAGTCAGTAATCTTTTTCTGAAGCTCTGTGCCTGCCTGCTTTAGCATCACAGCATTCCCTAAATGCTTTGTCAGTCTTCTTGTGATGGCTGCTGCAGGACACAGCAGCAGGCTGTGGTATGAGCTGCCTTCCTGCTCTGGAATTCTTCARCAGTCTGCCTTTCTCAAGGCAGATTGGTGCTGTCTTAACCCATCACCCTTTTTGGGCAGGAATGATGCATCCAACTGGCTGCTTAGCATTGCTGGTGAAATGTTAGATCCAAAGCCTTTAGAGAGCCCTGCAGACCCAGGCAGCTGAAAGGATTCATGCAGGGCAGCCAGGCAGAGGTGGAACTTGTGATGCCACTTGGTGTGGCCATTCTTGCTGTAGGTACCTCTGCAGTCTTTCATAATCCTCATGTTTTGGTCTTTGATTTCACCCTCTTGGTGTAACACTGTCCTGCAGATGTGGTATCAGGAGAGGCTTAAACTCTGTATATAAGGGATTTTCCTCCAAAAGAGTGCTGAAATCCTGGCCAGGCTGGTGTGGCCCAGTGGAGTTCAGTTTCTGTTCCACAGAAGATTTTCTGTCCAGTTAATGTGGGCATGTGAGTGTGTGATTTGAACTTGGARCTGCTCTGGAGGCTCAGCCCTGGACCAGCCATTGTCAAGTGTACCACAGGGACAGAACTGAGGGTAAAAGAGTCCACTCAGTCAATCATCCTGTCCCTGCCAAGCCCCATTCAGCCCAGGTGTTTTTCCTGCTGCTTCACTAGAAACGAAATCATCACTGTTAAGTTRGTGAATTCACCAGCACCAATTCTTTTTAAGTGGCACTTTGAGAGCAAAGACTGAACTCTTTGATTACCCAGAGTAGAAGAGATTAAGAAAGAAGCCAGGGGTAGAAGGCTTGTGTGTTCCTCAGCGTGGCTCCATTGTGCACACTCAGTGTTAATGCTCCCCATTTGCATGGCTTGTGTGGGTTATGAGAAAGCAATTTTCTCTGACTGGCAAAAAGAGGTTTCATGCACAAACATTTCTAGAGGGCTGGGAACTGGTGCTTAGGCCAAAGCTGACTGGATCCTCCTTAGGGTCTGTGTTTCTGAGCTAGGGACACTGAGGTCAAGCAGCTTTCCCAGCTGATAACATTGTTCAAGTAATTTCTTTTTATCTTGCAGCGCAAAGAAAGGAAGTGCAAGCCCGGGCGGTGTTCTATCCTCTGATGGGCTTGGGGGGTGCAGTCAATATGTGCTATCGAACCCTCTACATTGGGACAGGTGAGTAGCCTTTTCCTGCCCTGACCTTTCAGAATCAGGGTGGTTCTGCCTGAACCCTCCCCGAGGTCTTTGCCAAGTGGTGTCGAAGGAAACAGACTCACTGTGGCATCTTGTACTGGGATTCTGCACTACCAAGAAGTGTGGAAATCCCCCATCTGCCTGAATCTGTGTGGGTGGCAGCTCTGTCACCTGGTGTCATAACTAGAACAGCTGTCTTGGAGTTTTAGTGCTTGACTGATGGAGAGGAGAGTTATGGTTTGATTGTGGGTTTTGTTTCTTGTTGCTTAGATTGTTCTGGTGCTCTGGGTAGAGCTGGGAGCAGTGAAATGCTCTTCAACCTTTGTGGAGCTGCTGGCTCCCTTCCCCCACTGAAACTTTGTTGGTGGCTTACCCAAGCATTATTCATGCAGTCCTGGGAGCAGGACAAAAGCAGTTGCTCCCCTGTTGTTTTGCTAATTGAACTTTAATTCTGTCTGTTGTTCTCTGCTGCCTGACAGTTTGGGGTTTTTTTTCCAATATGAACTGAGCCTGTTTTGTCCTCCCCCATGACAGGAGCTGATATGGATGTGTGCCTTACAAGCTATGGTCACTGTAACTATGTGTCTGGCAAACATGCCTGCATATTCTATGATGAGGTGAGTGCCTGAGTGATTTTTTTTTTTCATTATTATTATTTTTATTTTTTGGTGTGCATGGCAGTGGGAGCTGGAGATGCAGGCAGCAGGTTGTCTTTGTGTGGTGCTCCTTTTGTGGACTACAAAGTAAGAGCTGGGTTTTACTCCAGTGGAGGCTGTGTCAGCATTTTCTGTCAAACCCTTTTCTGAAGCACAGAGCTCTGCCAGCAGGATTTCTCTGACTGCCTGTGGGCAAGGACTGGCCACAAGTCAGCACTGTCACTGCTGGTGTCTAGGGAAAGAAAAGGACATAGACGTGATCTGATACTTTTTGATCTGAATGTGTTGTTAATAAAAGCTAAACTTCATGTGTCAACATCAAACCTCAGCTGGAACAAACCAGGGAACTGCTCTGAGTCCCTTGTTTTCAAGTGTGATGGAGGAGCAAAGCATTCATAGCATCTGCAGTTCTCTATAAATTATTTATTTAGCTAAAACTTAAGCTCACAGCATAAACAGAAACCTACAGTTTCTACTTAGCTACAGCCCAGAGATTAGTTTGTTCTTGAAGTAAACAGACCAGCAGGCCTGACAGTAACAGCGCTGCTGGAGATGTCTCTTAGCATGGAAACAGTCTTTGAAGCAAGATCAAGTCTTTCATATCACCATTTGTCAACCAGCTCCAGAGCAGGATCCAGGATTAACCCACAGCCAGCTTTGGCCATTCCTCCAGTGCCCTGCAAGCTACCAAACACACTCAGTAATGGGATCCTGACCATTAATCTGTGTGGAAGCATCTCTTCACAGTGGTCAGACATAAATCAGGCTCCAGGCACTGACCTTTGACCCTTCCATGGCTGTGGTCCCTCTGGAGAGGGAGAATTCCCCTTCCTGGAGCTCTCTCTGCAGGTTCTCCTTCTACAGTCGAGCAGGTTACTTCAAAACTTACTCCCATGTGCATGTGGAGTTTTTGTAACTTGATTAAAGCCTTGTAGTCCCTGGGGGACGAGGTCTTGAGCTCTTAGATGATTTCTGTGAGCTAACCTGAAATCTTCTCTGCTCTGTCAACATCCTCCACAAAGCTCAGCTGAGCGTGACGCCGCTTGTGTAACGCTGCGTGTCACGGTAATGTCTGCTGGCATTTCAGCCTGCACAAGGCCTGTGAATCCCAGACTGCCTCTGTCCTGAGGCTGCTGCAGCACGTGGCATCCTTCTTGCTATCTTGTGCCTGCTTTCCAAAGCTCATCTCTTCCTGCCAGGCACAGGTCTTGAGCCAAGTTTCCATCAGGTGTGCCCGTAAAATGCTCACTTTTGTGAGCATCGGCTTGAATATCCTGTTCCCAAAAGATGTGTTGGTTCAAGTGCAGKAGGTAAAACTCACTTTGCTTTGGCCCTCCTTCTCTGGCAGAAAGCAGCTCCTGCAGGAAGGCTGGTTGTTCTGGGAGCAGGGGGATCAGGTTGGTGGTCTCTGAAGCTGCAGGATATTTACCACCTCTTATTTGACCACTACTGGCAGCAAGGAGAAGGGGTTGTGTTTCAGTGTTCCAAAGAGGTGTGTATGGGCAGAAACACTTCTGACTAGCAGAGGGTGGGGTTAGATTGGATATTAGGAAGAAATATTTCCCTGTGAGGGTGGTGAGGCCCTGGCACAGGCTGCACAGAGAAGCTGTGCCTGCCCCAAACCAGTATTGAAAGCCAGGCTGAATGGGGATGGGAGCAACCTGCTCTAGTGGATGGTGTCCCTGCCCATGGCAYAGGGCTGAAACAGGATGGTCTTTAAGGTCCCTTCCAACCCAAACCATTCTATGACTTCATGTCTTGATTCCCTCCTCTTCCCTTTCTTTTCAGAATACAAAGCATTACGAGCTGTTGAACTACAGTGAGCATGGGACGACCGTGGACAACGTTCTGTATTCGTGTGACTTCTCGGAGAAGATGACACCCACTCCTCCCAGCAGTATTGTTGCCAAAGTGCAGAGTGTGATAAGTGAGTGTTGTACCACCACCAAGGGAGTTAATTGAGAGGGGGCAGGAGCAGGTGGAAACCAATCCCTTGTTGGTGCCCCTTGTTCTGCACAGGCTGGTGCACCCCTTGCACAAAGGGGAGCCTTGCCACAGCCCTCAGCTGGGGTTACACAAGACCTTCCTCTGCAGCCTGGGGAGCTCTGTGCCCTGACCTAAACCCTACTCCAGCCTCCAGGGCAGGAGTTAGCAAGCTCCAGGTCCCGATGAGCAGCCAGTTTGGAGCAGCCTGAGGCATTTCCCCATGCCTGTCCTCCCTTCCCAGGCTGTGAGAAGATCTGGGCTGTGCTGCAGGCATTCTGTCCTTGCATGGCTCACTCCTGCTCTCCACCTGATCAGCTTCCTGTTTTTGGGATGCCAAAATAGATATGTAAATGCCTCAACCTCTCCAGGGCTGTGAGGAGATTCCCATTTCCCTTTGATCAGCTGCTCACTGCAGACTGAAATCCCTCACGGCTGGAGGATCTTACCCATGAGGCACCTCAGCAGTAACCCCTTCTGATAAAAACAAGCTGCTGCTGACCTGCCCAAACCTTTACCAGTTTATTTTTATTACTCTTTTCCAGAACGACATAAAAGCAGAAAACAGGAAGAGGAGGCGCACGAAGAAGCTGCTGTGATGAATTCACAGGCACAAGGGCAGCATCGAAAACCCTGTAACTGCAAAGCCAGCAGCTCCAGTTTGATCGGGGGCAGCGGGGCTGGCTGGGAGGGCACGGCCCTGCTCCACCACGGCAGTTACATCAAGCTGGGCTGCCTGCAGTTCGTTTTCAGCATCACCGAATTTGCGACCAAACAGCCCAAGGGGGACACTGCCTTAGTACAAGACATGGACTTGGAGGAGAAGCTTTCTCTGAAACCCCACCAGGTGCCCGTGCTGCGGTCCAACTCAGTTCCCTAGGAATTTTTAGGAAGAGAGCTTTTTGGAGCAAGGAAAACGCCCTCAGACTCTTTACAATGCAAAAATGTACAAACCAAGGTGGGATTTTTCTGTGTCGGCCCAGAGACTGTTCACACGCCGTTTGCATGAAATGAAGAACGTTTAACTTTTTTTAATTTTTCTTTTTTGCTCAAGTTTTAGGGGCATTTGCACATATATTTGTACTATACATTTCATTTTAAAAGGAAAACTGCAGTGAGAGCAGGACGCGTCAGAGCGAGGGGTGACCGCTGTCTGACTCGAGGACTCTCTCTGACAGATAGTTCCCATGCAGTTGTAAAATAATCAGAAACTTGTTCTATTTTGTGCCAGTGACAATAGTTTTATATTAAAAGAGAAATACAGTTTTCATACAGCAAATCTATACAATATCATTGTTTTATTTAATGTAAAGAAGCGCTCTTCTTCCCACAGTTATTTTTCCCATCCCTCCCTGCTATGGTTGCACTACAAGTAGCTACTGTGTATTATGGGCAGTGAGAAATGAGTTCTTTTCCTGGTGTCCATCCTATTTTTTATTTCAGATAAGGAAAAGTGTTGGATTCTGTGTAAATACATCAGTGATGGCATTTTTCAATGTTTTAAAGCTGTGTACAGTGCTACATGTGGTATGACGTTCCTCAAATTGTCTATTGTAGCAGATCCTTTGTCGTAACCTGTCTGTCTCTTTTGTTTCTCTGCCACCTCCCCGCAGCAGAACAGCTAGTTCCACTGTACATAGTAATTGTAACGTTTTAGACTTTACAGAAACTTTCCTGTATTCTGTATATAAAAAAAAAATACTTCACATTCTGTTTTCTCGATTGTCTGTCTTCACTCGTGTCACCACAACCTGGAGCTTCCCCAGAGTGTCTGACTGCAGAGGAGCCTGAGCTGGGAGTCAAGGCTGGGGTGGGATGGAAGGACCCTGGTGTCYTGCCTGGGATGTGGGAAGAGGGTGAGGGCTGGAAGGTGATTGAATCATGGAATTGGTTGAGGTAGGAGGGACTCTTGAAGGTCATCAAGTCCAGCCCCTGCAATGTGCTGGGACATCTTCAACTCATCGTGGCTCAACCTCACCTCAAGTGTTTCCAGTTCTGGGCTCCTCAGGACAGGAGAGACATAGCCTGAAGGTGAACTGGAAGATCAGGGGACTGGCACACCTCATTTATGAGGGAAAGCTGAGGGCGCTGGGCCTGTTTAGCCTGCAGAAGAGCAGACTGAGGAGATCTTATTCCCAAATACATCGATGTGAAGGGGGTGTGTCAGCTCATGGGATGGAGCCAGGCTCTTCTCWGGGGTGCTGAGCAATAGAAGGAGAGGCAAGGGCAGAAACAGGAGCAAGGGCAGTTACACCTGAACATGAGGAAGACCTTCTTTACCATGCCCTGGAACAGGCTGCCCCAAATGGTGGCAGATTGCCTATCCCTGGAGATATTCAGCTGCCCAGGCACAGTTCTCAGTGCTCTAGAGGACGCTGCTTGAGTAGGGGGGCTGGACTGGATGACCTCCGATGGTCCCTTCCCACCGGAACCCCCSCGGTTCTGTGATCTCCCACCCCTGGGGGCAGCACCGCTCTCCCGGGCTATCGRTGGGGGGCCCGCACTCACCCTCTCTCCGTTTCTGCTCGCACCACGCCACGAATCCAGCTCTCCCTTAGGCCGGAGCCGCGCAGCCCGTGCCCCGTGCGCCGTCGGTCCGTCCCGCCGGGGCGGGGAGGCGGGAGCGGGGCGGAGCGGGGCGGACCCGGGGCTGCCCGGAACGGCGGCGGCGGAGGCGGCGGGATGGGGTGGGCGCTGCTGGGCGTGGGGCTGCTGCTGGTGCTGTACACGCTGCTCCGGCACGGGCTGCGCCCAGCCCCGCGGCCCCGCGCCCGCCCCGAGCTGCGCGGCCGCACCGCCATCGTCACCGGTGAGCGACCGGCGGGGAGCCGGGACGGGCCCCGCTGCGGCCCCGGCCCCCGCTCAGCCCCGCGCTCCGCTCCGCAGGGGGAAGCAGCGGCATCGGCGCGGCCACGGCGCTGGAGCTCGCCCGGTGCGGGGCCCGCGTTATCCTGGCGACCCGCAGCGCCCGGCGGGGAGAGGCCGCCGCCAGCCGCATCCGCAGGGTGAGCGCCGGCACCCCCGGGARCCCCCGGCATTCCCACCCACGGGATATCCCCGAACCCTACGGTACCTCCAGGGTACCCCTGGCACCCAACGGGCAACTCCAGGACACGCCCAGTGTACCCCCTGGGACATCCTTGGATATCACRTGAACACCCCCAGATTACCTCCATGGGCACGCTGAGGACACTGCCATGGCATCTCCTCAGCGGATGCCCATAAGAGACCCCCAGGACACACAACAGGACATCTCTAAGCATCACATGATTAACCCCCAAAACACCCCCGTGGGTACATCCTGATACCCCATGGCACACCCCAGGAACAACCCCTCAGACACCCCCACAGGACTTCCCAGGCACCCCGAGATACTCCAAGGTGGGGCACACTGTACCACGGGGTGGGGGCTGCAGCCTCCCATGCTGGGGGGTCCCAGCACAATGTAGCCCTTGGGCTGGATGCAGTCCCCAGAGCATCCCCCTGCCCCTGGCCGGCTGCAGCCCCCACCCAGGGCAGGGTACACCCCCGGGCCGGCCCCTGGCCCTGCCCCAGCCCCTGCTGTGCCCACAGGAGACGGGGAACAACGAGGTGCTGTTCATGCACCTGGACCTGGCCAGCCTGCGCTCGGTGAGAGCCTTTGCCAGCACCTTCCTGCGCCAGGAGCCCCAGCTGCACCTCCTCATCAACAACGCGGGTGAGTGCCGGGACCCCAAAAAACCCCCTGTGCACCCTCAGGACAGGCACCGCCACAGGCTGCCACCGCCTCCTCGCTCCGCAGGGGTGAGCGCCGGGGGCACGACAGAGGATGGCTTCAGCCTCCCGTTCCAGGTGAACCACCTGGGCCATTTCCTGCTGACCCAGCTGCTGCTGGAGCGGCTGCGGAGCTGCGCTCCCAGCCGGGTGGTGATCGTGGCCTCCAGCGCCCACTGCGCCGGCCGCCTGCGCCCCGAGCGCCTGGGCCGGCCGCCCTCGGGGCTCTTCTCCACCTTCCAGGACTACTGTGACAGCAAACTGGCCAACGTGCTGCACGCCCGCGAGCTGGCCACGCGCGAGCAGGGCACGCAGGTCACCTGCTACGCCGTGCACCCAGGTAGGAGCCACCCACCCTTGGTGTCTGTGAGCTGCRCATCACCTTTGTGCCCCGTGCTGTCCCTCTGTGGGGGTGGTGTCCGGCTTTGCAGCCTTTTCACTGGGAATTCCTGCACAGGGAGCAGCTCTCTCTTGCGTGGTGTGGCCCTTTTCATGTGTCCTTTATATGGTGTGTCCCTTTGTGTGTGTCCCTTTATATGGTGTGGCCTTTTCATGTGTCCCTTTATATGGTGTGTCCCTTTGCATGTGTCCCTGTGCACAGTGTCTCTTTTCATGGCGTGTCCCTTATCTTGGCATGTCCCTTTGGACCTTGTCCCCTTGCTCTATGTTCCTTGATACAGCGTGTTCCCTTTGCACAACACATCTATTTATGCAGCGCATCCTTTTTTATGCGTCCCTTYGCATGTTCCTTTCTCCTCTTTCCTCTTTATCCTCCTCTTTCCTTTTTTTCTCTCCTCTCTCTTCATTTTGCACCTGTCCTCGCCTGGGGCACACCCACACAGCCCAGCCTGGCACGGCCGGGACAAGCATGGCAGTGCCTGGGGACAATCACAGCCGTGCTGCCTGTGGCATCTCCCTTATGTGCCCATCCTCTGGGACACGCACAGGGGGACRCCCCACATCTGCTGGGACACAACCCACCTCTCCTGGCACGTACGGGGGACACCCCACACGTGCCCATTGTCCCGCAGGGTTCGTCAACACCTCTCTGTTCCGGCACGCTCCGCTGTGGCTGCAGGCGCTGCTGGTTCCCCTGGCCTGGCTGCTGTTCCTGGAGGCGGCCGAGGGCGCGCAGGCCGTGCTGGACTGCGCCACGCGGGACGGCCTCGAGCCCCTCAGCGGCCGCTACTTCACCCACGGCGGGCCCCGGGTGCCATGGCCGGCGGGGCGCGATGACCGCCTGGCACGGGCGCTCTGGGAGGGCAGCGAGCGCCTGCTGGGCTTGGGGACACCGGGGGGACACCTGGGGGGACGTGGGGAGGGACGTGGGGAGGGCCCTGCTGCTCCCGCCGCACAATAAAGGTGATGATGGTGATGAGGGAGCCCGGAGGGTCCTGTGTGGGTGTGGGATGGGGGTGAGCGAAGGGCGGCGGCCTTGCACGCCCAGCATGGCCTGTGCATGCAGCAGAGCTGGGAGGGTGATGGTGAGTGTGCAAGGGGATGTGGGTGTGCAGAGCAGCACACCTGGCTCTGCACGCACACTGCAGGGCATACACCCTGCCTTGCACACCCATGCAGTGTCACATACACACATCCCTTGCACACCCACGCACTGTCACACTCGGTCCCTTGCACACTCATGTCCCTCCCTTGCGCGCAGCGCATGCGCACACCCCCCATGTTACCCCCCGCGCACGCGGCGCCCAACATGGCGGCGCGCCCGGCCCGGCCCCGCCCCCGGGGTGTGGCACCGACCTCCCCAAGATGGCGGCGCCCGCGGGCCGCGCCCCCGCCGTGCGAGGCGCGGGGGGTTGTGGGGGCGGCCGGCGGCGGGGCCGTCATGGGGAACTGCCACACGGTGGGGCCCAACGAGGCGCTGGTGGTGTCAGGTACGGCCGGGACAGGGGGGCTGCGGGGTGACATGGAGGGCGCCCTCAGGGAGTTGGGGGTCTTGGCTGTGAGGGGACTGTCAGGGGTTTGGCTGGTTCCTGCCATGGGAGGATCCTGAGGGATTGGGAGGGGTCTCTAATGCGGTGTGCTGGGAGAGGGCTTTGGGGGTCGTGGATGAAAGGGAGCTCTCAGCTTTGAGGGGTCTCGATCACTGGTGGGGGGGTGTCTCTGTGATGGGGCCTCTTGGGAGAGGGAAATGGRAAGGTCCTGGCTGTGAGGGGACTCTCAGGAGTCCCTGTCGGGGGGACACTGTCATGGAGAGAACCTGTGGGAGTTGGGGGGTGGGTCTTTATAATGGGGTGTGCAAGGAAGGGGGAGTTGAGGGGTTCTGGGACTCGGAGGGATTCTAGGGGGGATCCCTGTCGTGGGGGGGCCCTGAGTGATTTGGGAATAGAAGGGAGGTGKGAGATGCTGTGATGGAGCTGCGGCTCCGGGGTGGGGTCCCAGCAGCGCAGAGTGGCGGGCGAGGTGCGGCCACAGCAGGGGCTGCTCCTTCCAGGTGATGTCAGGCACTGGCACCAGCAGAGCTCAAACAGGCTTTGGCCGGCATTGCCAGGAAGCTGTTCTGTTCCTGGGGCAGGGCCCTGCAGTGCCCGTCTTCATCCATCACATCCCGCTGCAGCTTCCTCACCAGAACATCACCTGGACTCTCAGTGGTGCCGGCACTGGGTGCAGGCGATGCCCGCTGTACGTGTGGAATGTCACCAGCAGCTGACTGAGGTGACTGAGCTTGGGGTGAAACAAACCAGCAGTGAAATCCCCCATGTCTGATTCAACCTGTAGCTGTTTCAGTGCTGCTGAAGCTCCAGGCTGCACTTTGGCATGGACCAGGCTTCGTGCAGACAGGATTAKTATTAATTCATGATTGTAGGTGGATTAATTATTGTTAGGTGATGCGAGGGCTGGGAGCTTCACTCTGTGGCAGACTGAGTCCAGCTGCAAGGTAATGAGCACCGGTAGAAAACACATCTGAACATCAAGGATGTGCCTCCAGTCACAGCTCTGCCACGCTTGCAACTGTGTTATTGTGGTTTTGGAGCCAAAGCCTCCAGCAGGCTGTGGCTGATCTGTTATCAGTTCATCTCTCTTGGATGACAGACCTGTTACGGGAATTCCTGAGGAGATGCCAGGAGCAGGCTGCAGTTCTGGAAACAAATATGCCCACTCTGCTGGTGGCTTCTTAGGAGTTACAAACCCCACCCAGCAGCTGCCCAGAGCAGCAGTATTCCTTGCAGTTCTCCTGGTCTGCAGTTCCCAGTGGGATCCAACGCTGATGCTGTGCTTCCCTCCAAAGGGAACCCTGTCAARACTGGCACTGCTTGGTGAAATGCCACATTCATGGCAAGCTCTGCTCCAGGTGTGCTGGGATGCCCTTTAGTCTCAAAGCTTGGGTTTGCTTCTGTTCAGCTCTGGAGTTTAACAAAGCACAGCTTCCAGGATGAGCCAGCAGGAATTTGTGGCATCTGCTTGCAGTTCCAGGCGTGGTGCTTTTCCACAGCCGGGAGCAGCAGCGAGCCCAGGACGCTCCCCAAAGTGCAGCTGSGTTTTGGGAAGGGAGCAGAGGTCACCCCGGGTTCTGCCAGTTGGGATGGGGTTTGGAGCTGCCACCAGGCTGCTTTTCCTCAGCTGCTGCCCCGTGTAGTCTGCAGATACTTGCTGGATCCTGAGGGCACCCACTGGGAGCTCTGCAGGGCCCTGCAGCTCCTCTGTGCCTGTGTGCATTAGYGAGAGGTTGTAGCTCCAAGCCGTTGAAATTCCAGGAACTTGAGCCATGTTCCTTCTGGGAAAAGCAGGGAGGACCTCGTGGGACAGCGTTAATTTGTGTGATACTAAGCTGGATTTAGGGAGAGAGGGGAAGGGAAAGAGAAACTAATAATAATTACCAATAAGCCAAAATAATATTAAATAAGTTTTAGTTAAATTAATTTAAATAAACCAAATATTATTAGAGGCAGGCTTTTGGCATGCACTCTTGAATTGTCTTGTGGTAGTTTTTGAAAGACTTCACTTGGTGGGAGGGTTTTCTTTATTTTCTTTACTCAGCCTGTGCCCCTTGGCCTTTAGTCCTGGGCCTGCCCTGGCATGTGGGTTTTTCTGAGCAGGGTTGTTCTTTCTTTTCACTTTCTTGTGAGATGCTCGAGTTCCTCCAGTGCTCCAGGACCAGCCAGCTGTGCCTTGGGAACGTGGAGCTTTGTAGCCTTATTTGGGAAGCTGCTTCCCAGGCACAGCTCAGCACTCTGCTGGCRCTGCTGTCCTTCCCCTGCTGAGCAGCACCGACCTCCTTCCAAGAAACTGCACTGCTGATCGATCCCCCCGTGGGCTGTGGAGCCCAGGATTTGTAAGGAAGAGCCTTGAGTCTCCCCAAATYGTGGGTCTGACTTTTCTGGGAGACTCCCCTTGGTGCAAGGTCTGAGGAGGCTTTGGCAGGAGCCTGGCACATCTGGGCCCACTCTGAGCACATCTGGAGCTGGTGGAGTTTTCAGGGAGGTGCACAAAGTAGCTGTTCATCCCCATATCTGAATGTTCTCTCCAGCCAAATAGGCTGCGAAATGCTGGGTTTGGGTTAAAATCTGGTTAAATGCAGCTTTTGTGGCTAAGGGCCGATCTGCTGATTTTAAATACAGCGCTATGATCTTTCCACAGTGTCACAATAAGGAARTCTGTATTTATAGTTGCCATATTCATCTAACAGTTACCAAACAGTGTTGCCTAAATCTCTACAGCTGAAGCATTTTCCTTCTGGCTGGCAAGAGCTGCAGCAGAGGAGCTCTGAGGGGAACACCTGGAAATATGTGATGGGGGAAGTGGGCACAGCCCTCCCTGTTCCTGTGTCAGAACAAACTGCTACTTCAGCAAAAGTTTAGGGAGTGAAAGGAGGAAAAAAAAATCAGGGGAGTGCAACCCAGCCAACCCAAGTTTATCTCCTAGGAGACTACTGAGACAAGTATGTTTGCCTGTAACACCTACAAGAAGACATGTTCAGCTAATCTGATTCCTCCTCAGGAGAGCAGAAATCAGCTTGAGAAATATGCTCCAGCCCAGTTTCTCAAATTTTAGTTTGGTGCAACACCCTTTGGAGCTCCTTGATGTCTGTCAAAGAGGAGCTAGCAGCTAATTCTAGTCTTGTGTAGACATTTCCTGCTGCATGCCAGCAGTCAGGGGTGTGTAACCCTTCCAGGACTGCTCTAAGCTCTTCCATCCTGTTACTGCATCCCTCTTATCCCTTCAAGAACTGCTCATGTGCTATTTTCATGTTACTTTTCTAAGTTGAAAGCCTGAAATAAGGATTTCTTGAGGTTCTTGAAGCCCTTCCTGCAAGAGGCCTATAGTCCACAGTGCAAGAAGGAACTGGTTTCTCAGATATTATGAAATAAATATGAAACTGCCTGAAAGACCATTGCCAGAAAACTTGACAGTAGCTCACTGTTCAGCTGAAGGAATTTATCAAGTAAGTTCCTTGTTTTGGCTTGGATAATGGAATCGAGAATGTGCTGATTGAATTTGCAGGCTGAGCTGGGAATGGGTTCGAGAGCTTTGAAGAGCTGGATCAAGATCAAAACAAACTCTGGAGACTGACCCAATGGGCTGAACAAAACCCAGTGCAGTTCTGGAAGGAGAAACGTAGAAGTTACATTTAGGTGAGAAGAGTCTATTGCATGAAAATGGAACGAGGAGGTCCAGGCCATGTGCTGTGGGAAGATGTGGTGGGCAGCAAGAGCCACCTGAACCCTCACACTGATGGTGTAACTCCAGTTCTTCAGCCTCAAAAGAAATAGGAGCTTGTGGGAAGGAGCAGGCAGCTTCAGCTGGGTCTCAGGAGGTTTTGCCCTGTGTTCATACAGTTCATTCAGTTCAAGCTGTTTTCCAGGGTTGTGGTTGGGGTGTTCCACCTGTTGCACCAGGCAAACCGTGCAGGAAACTTGCAGTGGCACYGGTGGTCACCTGCCAGGTTTAAGTGAGTGCTCCTGCAGCTTTTGGTTTGTCATTTTGGCAAGCCAAAACTTTTTCCCCACAGTTGGTTTCTCACTGCTTGTGATGCTCAGGGGTTGCTGAGAGGGCAGTGTTGCAGCTGGTCTCAAGTCATGAGTGCTCAGAAGGGCCCTTACCCAGCACATCTGGGATTTTTCCTTCTCAGGAGCTGCTTCTTCAGCTTTTTGATSGTGGTGGGGCTCAAGGTTTCCCTTGTCATGTGCTTGTTAAATCTCCAGGACTTGCAAACTACTCTTTGGAAAGCCTGCCGGGTGGAGGTGGACAATAGCCTCAGACCTTTCCTTTTGGTTTCCAAAAGGAACTTTGGGGTCRTTTCTCAGTGATTTTGTTGGGAAGCTTCATTGTTGTTTGTCTTCTCTGAGTTGCTGTTTATGAGATGAGTTATTAAATGTGTTTTTAAACTCACTCTATAGCCTTGTTACTCATTAAGTCATTTTCATATAAATCACATCCAGAAGAAGATAGCCAGTGTAATCTGCTTTCATCTGCTGCAGTGACCATCAGAGGCTTTTATGGAGTCTACTCAGATCCCTGCATCTTTTTAAATTAGTTTTTGTTAACCTTGTACCATTTCTGCATGTGAACAAAGCCTAATTTATACGCACAGCGAGGCCTAAGAGCCAGACACCGACTTTAGTCTGGGCCCTGCTCTGGGATGTGATTTTCTTTATGCATGCTTTTGCCTTCCCCTATCTCTGCATTATCTTTTGTCAGTACCTGTTTTCAATTACCAACTTTTTCCTGGTCTGTCTGCTCTCAGCAGCCTGTTTACCATGACCTGATTTTGGAAAGCTCACCACTTCCTGCCAGAGAGGTAACTCACTGCCCGAGTTACCTGGGAGAGCAAACAACACAGAGCTTGTTCAGATCATCCCAGCTTTGATGTTTTGAGCCCTGTGTCCCCAAAACTGTTGAGGCTCATGTTCTTCCTTGCTCACTTCCTGCATCTGCTGAGAGCTCCTTTTATCTACCAACCCCCAAGTGATTAATCTTATTTCATAATTTAAAAAAAAACCCAAACAAACAGACAACGTGCTTTCTCCTGGCTCTGGGAATTCTTGCTTGAACATGGGAGCCCTTCATTGGGAAGAGGCCAAGCTGGCTGGCAGCTCCCTGGCTATGAATCCTCCATTTGTGGCCCTGCACACTGCCCCGGAAGAGGCACCGTGGATGTTTGTGGAAGCCACTGTGAGACCCAGTCTGCTGGAACAGTGGGCGTATTATAGCTGGGAAAGGCAATTTCTCTGCCAGATCTCATTGTGCAAGAGGGTTTATTCTCTAGCCTTGCAAAGGTTTTTGCTTTGTTGGTTCCTTTTTCACTTGCTGCCTGAGAATTGAGAAAGAGGCGGCAGGACTGCCATGGAAAATGAGCCCTCAGCTCCTCAGCCTTGCCAGGACGGAGCTCTGCTGCGCTCAGACGTCCAGCATGCGTGAAAGCAGCTGGCTGGCATCCCACTCCTCCTTCGTGTGTTAGTTTTCCCTGGTTTTTTTAGGCTTTGAACAGTTTTTGACATGTAATCTAGCTCAGCAGACCGTGCTCTGCAGCTGTGTTGTGTAGCACCAGGAAGCAAATGTGGAGCTCATTTTGTGTGTGATACTAAATAAGGTATTTCCTTGCATTTCCTACAGAAGAAGAGGAACATCTGTGTGGAGRGGCACTTTCCTGTAACAATGGTGGGTTTAGGGTGCAGAACTTTCTCAGGATATTATTAAGGAAAAGTTAACAGAGGTTCAGTAAAGACCACATAGACCCTGGGAAATAAAATACCTTTCCATGTGGTGCTGCTTTTCCTGAGTGCCAGGAACACCTCCCTTCCTGTTCTTGGAAAACAAGGGCCTGGCTGAAAGGCTGAGCTAACCGGGCTGACGCCCTCCAAGAAATGTTAAAGGCATTGTGGTTACTGCAGGATGTTGTATCATCAGCTTCTGTAACGCTTGCCTGGCTGAAATCCCCTTCCAGCTACAGGAAAAAGCTATCCAAAGGCTGGCTCAGAGGTGACAGGAGAGTATTCCTCTAGGCTGTGCAGCACAGGAGATCTGAAAAAGTGTGTGAAGCGTTTTCCCCTTTGCATTTAATTCTTACTGAAATGCAAGAATTGTAGATGGGCAGATCTGCTGGTTTGTCAACCMCTGCATAGAAGCCAGTGAAGCAGGCAGTGTGTGGCCAGTGTCTGGAAGCAGACAGTGTTTGGAAGTAGGCAGAAGATGGCTAAATGACAGGGAACTGGAGCAAGAGGAGGAGCAGCAAGAGGAGGAGGACAAGGAGGACAGAGTCTGCAGGACATGCCCTGCAGGCATGCTGGCCAGGATGTGTGCTGCTTCTGCTCTTCATTCTGACCTATGCAGACAATACTGGTCATTCCTCTTGAAAGGGCTGCTGGCTTCATCCTCGTCCCTTTCCCTCCCAGGACCCAAAGCTCCCAGAGCCACTCTGTTTTCTGCATTCCTGCTCTTCCTCTGTGCTGGCTCTGTCTTGCCTGCAGAGATCTATCCCGAAGGGCTGGAACTGGCTGTTGCTGTGTTTGCACAGCACTCGCCTTGCTGAGGCCCTCGGGGCACTGCTGTAGTAARAGTGATTATGGAGAGCAGCTGAGAGAGGGAATTCTGGCTCCATCTGCCTGAGAGTCAGCAGCTCCCAGCCCTGGTCCGAGCCAGGGAACTGCAGAGTTCCTCCCTTCCCAGCCATGAATCTGATCACTGGCAGGGTGCTCTCTTGAAAGGCAGCAGGTGTCTTGTTCTTTAAATCAAAGATAGGAAAATCCAGACAGCATCTTCTGMCTTCACCAGGATCAAATCTTAAATGTGTCAGAAGGGTTCTGGAGGCTGCCTGAACCTTGGGTACATCCAGCTCTGAGATGGACCATCAAAGCATCAGACACTGCTACTTGCACAGGCCAGAATTAGGAGGTGGTTTTTTGGGAGCTCAGAGGTTCTCTCTTCCAATGCTGGTTTGAGAGCTTCTGTGGGAATTTAAGGATGATGTGAGGGAAATGAGGTGGATTTCTTATATGGCTTTTCAAAGCAATTTACATCACAGTTGAAGATACTGATATTGATTCCAGTTGCTAAAAGGGCTGAAAAAATAAAGCCCTGGTTTGGCATACATTCCCTTTCTGTGTGTTACTGTTGGTCATAGTGAATTATACAAATACTATTTTCCAACTTTATAGGACAATTCCAAAAAAGGTTGCCTTGGGACAGCTGCCATGTTGTCCCATGGAGAGGAGGAAGAGGAGGAACTCCTCTGCCTGTAAGTTACTCCCTGTCCCAGAGCACGTGCATGTGTGTAATCCTGATGTCTCTGTGCTCTCTGCAGGTGGCTGCTGTGGCTCTGATGAGAAGCAATATGTGTATGGAGGCTGGGCCTGGGCTTGGTGGTGCATTACTGACACCCAAAGGTAAGGAGACCCCTGTTATTTGTGAGCTTTTGGAGTGGGAATTTGGCAARATCATCCCAGTGGGGCTGTCAGCAGTATTTTTAGGAGCACTGTATCAGGCACTGTGTATGAAACCAGGGATGAGCATCAGGAGTTCTTTGCTGGCTGTTGGCATGGGGACAGCTGGGTGCCACAGTGCAAAAGACACACACAAAAAGAGAAATCACATGCTTTCAGCTGGAGTGCTTTTCAAACAGCCTCTGTGCCCACAAGAGGAGCCAAGCTCTGCCCAGTATGGCCCAACCCCTCACCCAGTAACAAACCAGTTTGTGGCCTGCAGTGCACCAGTGCCCCCCTCTGCTCCTCAAGTCTCTCTTTGTAAAGATCTGCTGACTGCTGTCACCTTGGGAGCAGACTGTTCCCATTTAAAACCACGGGATTTCCTTTCTCTCCCTTTCCTCAATCGTGGAGTTTGCTTGCTGCTGCTTACAGTCTGGTCTCTGAGCTGACATGCTGTGGTAGTGCTGCTGTCCTGCTAATACAGCTCTTTGTGTCTAGGGTGTGTAGGAATGCTCCCTCCCAAAACATCCCTCATGTTCACTGATACAGGTTTCCTCCATCTGTGTAAAAAAATAACAGGGAAAAGGAAAAAGACGTGACTTTCGAGTTTTACACTGAGTGATGGCCAGAGGTTGTAGTTAACCCTTACAGCCTCTTCCAGCCWCTTTTCCCTGTACCTCACCAGCAAAGTGAGCATGTGGCTGCCCTCACTCTGCACATAATGGGAAGTGAGAGAGGAAGGAAAAGCCCAGTTTGTGGGCTCAGTGTTTAAGGGCTGCATTTGAGCCAGACAAGCTTCATTCCCAAATTTTTGTGAGACAGCTTGTTGGGAGAACTTGAATTGAACAAATGGTTCTTGCTTCTCCTTTTCTTCTGTGAGAAGCACAAAGAGCAGCGCAGGACCTTGACCTGCCCAGCACAGAAGATCAGATACATTTGAAAGGCTGATTTATTGAGTTAAGGGTAGGCTGAATCCAGGGCCAAGAACTGGAGTGCCAGGAACGAGCTGTTATATGATAGAGGTCTGGGCATTATTTAGCAAATGGGGCTCTTGACAGGAGTTCCAGCATCCAAACAAACCTTCTGCTTTAAAATCCATACCAGTTCATGCCGTGGGACGTGGGGCTTAATTCTCCTTTCTTGCATGCCGTAAGCTGTGCCCCAGATGGAGCCCACTGCATTAACATGAAGAGTGAGACAGATTTCCTTCTCTGAAATTAGGACATATTTTCTGGAACTGCCAGTGCTGCAAGCAAGAGAGACAGGAGCAATTGTGTTGCTGTCAGCGGCATCCCGCCAGGTAGCATTAACCTGGGAACAAAAGGAGCAGTTAGAACTGGCAGGGTGCTGGGCACTTCTCCTGCTGCAACCTTGAGCACTGGGGAAAAACAAGGGGAAAAAATGCTGTCCCTGTTTAGGGGTCAGAAATAAAAGCRGTGAGAGAGACAGTGTGGTCTAATATGCCTTTGGGGAAGCCAAATGGTGCTAGTTCAGCTTCCCAGGACAGCACTTGGAAGCAGTTTCCCTCCTCAATGCCTTAGCCAGGGGTGGGTAGCCAGGTCCCTGGTGTTTTCATTTATCTGTCCTCTCTTAAATACTGACATAGAAGCATCTAAATTATTACCAAAAGGAATTTTTCTGTTTGCAAGGAGTACTTCAACAGAGAACTCCAGCTGACACCAGGATGGCACAGTTTTGTGTGCAGGGTGGGGATGAGCCCCCACCCTGTTTATCCTCATTAAAAGGAACTGCTGGATGCTGTRAACTCCCTCCCATGACCAGGGAAGCTGATTGTGGAGCCCTGGGAGCAGGCAGTGGGAGAAAGGCAAACTGACCAGGGAAAAGCTGAAACCTGAAAGTCTCGTCTGTCCTTTGTGAGGAGTGTCTTACTCTGTGGTAACTGCTCTGTGTATTTGCTGTCCTACCCTTACTCCTCCCTGCTCAGAGTGTCTTTGGAGGTTTTGACCATCCTCTGTCGCTGCGAGAATGTTGAGACGTCGGAGGGGGTCCCCCTGTACGTAACAGGGGTTGCACAGGTAATAATCCTCCAGCTTCCTAACACCCTGTCTAACTGTTTATTTAGTTTTGAGCAGCAGCAGCAGCAGCAGGATAACATAAAAACTAATGGTTTTCTAATGGGACAGCTGAAATCTCCATACTCTCCTCTCCTTCCCCTTCTCCAGCACTTGCTCTGTGGCACTCCACAGTTCATGGGTAATGCAGGCAGGTACATTCCTGGCAAATTCCAAATTCAGCATTGCTGTACCTAACGTTTGCTCCTGCTGTAACCCTTTCCTTGCCAGCACTGTCTCCACTGGAGGCTTGGGGGAGAGCAGAAGGGCATCTGGAGGCACACTTTTGTGTGGAGGCCCAGGCAGRCCAGGTTGGATTCTCCACAGGATTTGGGACAGGTGGGAAGGCAGATTTTGTGCCATTTCAAAATTGCAACTGTTCCTGGCTCTGCAGCATTGGCTATGGATTCCCACTCAGCCCTTCTTCCTCCACATGGAGACGCTGCCCATTTTGGATATTGTCACCTTTGAAAATACAGCACAGAGACCTCAGATGAGTTACAGCACACAGGACTGGCATTATGAGCCAGTAATGACTAARTACCCCTGTGAACAGAACTAAGAAGCAGCACAGTTTGGAAATTAAATTCCAAGTCTAGATTAGGCCTTCAGAAGGCTGAAATCCTGCAGTATCTGATTAAAGCTGTGAGCACATGGCAAAAAATGCCTGTGCATGTCCTGGACAGTGGGATGTGTTTTATCAGCTCCCAGTTTGTGTGCCAGTTTAATTAGGACAGTGGCCAAGGCAGGCAGAACTTGCAGGATAGGTTTCAGCACTTCCAGCCAATCCTGGAGCAACTCAGCGTGCACACAGCAGCCCAGGGCAGCCCCTTCATGGTTCAGATGTTTGACCTGATGTTCACTGACACAAACTCTGCCCCGTGGCTCCCTGTCCTGACTCCCAGCATCTTTCTGGCTCGTTATGGCTGATACAGGAGCCAGGCTTGGCTTCCTGGAACCTGCCACAGCCCAAGATGTCTCTTGTTTTACCAAATTGTGACCTGTCAGCAGATTGCTGGGACTGACCAAAGTACCTTGAGCCCACCTGGGGTGACTGAGACAGCTCTGGAGCTGCAGGATCTGTTCCTGGGTGCCTGATGTTCTACAGGTGCAGCCATAAAGAGCTGGAGACTCATTTCCATCTTTGGGTCACGGGACACTGGAAAAATAGAGGGAGAGGTGAACCAGGTCAGAGAGTGGGTGTGTGGTAGGGCTAACCCAGGGCTTCTTCAGCATCAGTGTCAGGTTCTGCCAAGCACCAGCACTCGTGTGAGGTGGGTGGGAGCATCCCAGTTCTGTGCTGTGCTTTCAAACCAGTGACACCACCCCGTGCTGCCGTGGCATTGGGCAGCGTGGCACAATGAGCCTCTGACAGAGGCCCTTTGGGCTCCCAGTGCTGCAGCTTCTGGCYCCTCACTAACCCAGCAGGAGGGAAAGGGCCACAGGATAATTTCCAGTCTGGATTCCAGCCTTTGCTGATAAATTATCTTTAAGCATTATCTGAAAATCTATTTCTTGGCCACGGTGCGCTGTCTGTCTCCAGTCACAGACGTGGTCCCTTGGCTGCATTCAGTGCCTGCCTTGCATTGCCTGTGATGAGTGCAGCAGGAAGCCTGGGGCAGGAGATGCAAAGGGAAGAGCTGAGTGTGTGTAACCTGGAAACGTGCAAACATTTTACGTTTTTTGGCAGGATTTCCCTAGAGATAATGACGTTACAGCCCAGGTGTGAGGACGTAGAGACGGCGGAGGGGGTAGCTATAACTGTCACAGGTGTGGCACAGGTACAGTAACTCCAAAACATCATTTCAGGAATGCATGTCTCTAACTTACCTCTGGTTTTYCCTCTGAAGAGGTTGCTGTTGTCCAGGGAGAGAAGCCAGCTGCTCTGGAATAAACCTTTGTACCAAATCACATTGTCCTTGTTGGTACAAACACGCTCCAGCATGTTCCATGTGGTGAAGGGGGTTGTGACTCCTTCTCTTCCCAGAATCATTTTTTTCTGGTGTCTCATTTGTGCACGTGGCAAATGAGGTGTGTGGGGGTGACTTGATGTGTTTGTGGAATGCTGATGTGCTGTGGTGCCCTTGGAGCTGTGTGTGACCCCACAGGACTGACCCATAACCTCCTGAGATGGTATTGAGCATTATATTCCTTTGGATTGTTATTGTTAGCACATGGGCCTTGTAATTCTTCATGGTGAGTTAAAGCTTGAAAAAAAGAATTTACTGCCTCCAGGCACTAAAACTGGCGTGTAAAATTTTTGGCTGGAATTGAATTTTTATTCTCTACAGCTTTCTTCAAATGTAAGAACCTGCTTTTTGCTGCTTGTGGCAGCAYACCAAAACCCTGCACTTCTTGGAGTCTGAGGGCTGCTGTCCCGGTACAGTCTGTCCTTGGGGCCAGCTYCTGCCCTGGGGAGGATGCTGGGAGGGAAGTGTTAGTTTTTGAGGGAATTTGGCTCCTCCAATAGGCAGCTGGATGCTGTGATTGAAAATTACTCCTGACAGCTCATTCTGCAGTTGGGTGGACAAACCAAGAGTGGCTCTCAGTGCACACGGGGCTGTGGTCACTGTGTGTCCAGGTGTGTTGTCACTGGACAAGTGGCTGCCACATTCCCTGTGGGGAGCTCTGGAGCCAAGGGGAGCTGCTGAGTGAAAATCCCTCRTGGATCCAGCGCCCTTAGTTTCTATTTTTCAGTACTTTATATCCAATCTTTCACTTAGTTTCCAGTCCTTGATATCCGTTTAGCTGCTAAGSTGTCACATAACCCCAGTGGTCTTTGCATGGTTGGCAAAAATATGTGCACCCATGTCTCCCTTCACACTTTTTTCCTAAATCTGTAGGCTTTTCCTTCTGTGCTTGGTGTTTCTTTGAAGCCAGCATTCCCTTTTGTCCTAGTTTTGGGAAATCCTTCCTGCAAAATGGTCTGGTAGCAGAGGGCTGGATCACCAGGTGCCTTGATTTAAAAATGCAGACCCCAGTTCATTTCATTCATGTTGTTCTCTCTTCTCACTGTTCATTTTTTCCACTGACATTTAATTTTAAAGCTGTGATCCAAGGAATTGCCACACAGAAAGCAGCCTCAAGGCTGTTGGGGATGTGCATGGCAGAGATTACCTTAATTCTGCAGAAGCWCTTTTTGAGGCAGACGTTTTTCTGTTAAGGGCTTGAGCAAAAAAAAAAAAAGGGGAAAAAAAACCCCAAACAAATTATTCCTAGAGAAACAGCTTTTAAAGTGTTTGCTGCAATGATAGAAGTGCTTAATGTGCATAAGGAAGAGGAGGGGTGTAATGAGGAGGGGTGTAATGAGTGCTCACCAGAAGCCTCCTTCCTGTGTTGGCTGGGTGCTGGGATGTGCTGGGATGCTGCTCCCTTGGGCCGTGCTGGGCTCCATATCCTTGTGCAGCATTTTCCTGAGCCTCCAGCTGATTGGATTCTCTGTGCTCACCCCTCGCTGGGAGTGCAGCTGGCTGGAGCAGGGTGTGGTGCCATCGATCCTGCACAGGGGGTTGCTGGATGGAGGCTCTGATCCCCTGCCAGCCGAGGGCTCTCCCTCTGMTGGCAGTGACATTTGAGTGTCGCAGTGCCCTGCCTGAAACCCTGCAAAACACGCTGAGCACAAATTGCTCAACTCTGCTTTCTTTTGTGCAGCCTTTGCTTTGGAGGTTGGGATCTGTATTGCATGCAGAGCCAGGCTCCCATGGGCTGGCCAGAGCTCAGCAGTGGAGGCTGGCTGGCTTTATCCAGAGGCTGAATCATTCCTTGCTCCTAAGTACCACAGGGATTCTGCTAATGAACATCCTGCCCTGTGCTCTGTCCTCCCCGCAGCTCCCGAGGGTGGGGATTGTTTGGAGAGGTGGAATTGCTGGCAGATGCTCGCCATAAATGTCGCTGCYGAGTCTAATTGCTTTTGATACTTGCAAAAGTCTCCTGTTTGCTGTGAGAGGAGCCTCGTGCAGGGCTCACACGCCTGGGTGCAGCTCCAGGGCAGCTCTCCCAMCTCCCCCTTGTGTGGGAAGAGCACACTGCTGGCCTGGGGTGTAGGGACAAGAAAAACCACTGTGGAATTGGCCTCAAAATGATCCCAAGAGGCTTTGGGGACAATGCAGAAGAGGATTGCCATGCTTGCCTGAGGTTGTTTGACATTTTGACTGAGAGCCCCAGTCTGGGAAGCAGCAGTAGGAAATAGGCTCAGCCTGGGTTGGTGTTTCTAAACATCACAAGGGGCAGGGTTGTGGCAGGTGAGCTTTGGCCAGCTCCCTCTGTCTAGCATGGCCCACCTCCTGTCCCCTTAGAAGATGACAGTCAGTCCCAGCTGTCCTGCTCTCTGGCACTGCCTGGGCCACGTGCTGCTGTTTGGCTCTGGAGGGATGATTTTGTGTGTGGGTGCTGTCAGACARGACTTCCAAGGAAGAGCTTTTGCAGCTGAAAGTGCTAGAAGGTATCARGATGAGGTCTGTAGCCTGTGAATCCCTCAACAGTGTGCACTGGGACCCTCAGAGAGCCCCTGTACAGCATCTGTGCTTTGGAAATCTCAGAACCAGGTCCAGTCAAGGTCCCTGGGGCAGGATTAAGGGTGCCACCAGCTCTTTGTGGGACAGGAGGCACTGCCCAGCCCAGCTGTGTCCATGAGAGGGTGCTGTAGGATCCAGAAAGCTGTGTGGCTGCTCTGGACCTGCTCCCTCTCTGGTGCTGCCAGACACAGAATGTCCCCGTGCCCAGCCTTTGCCTGAGCCCTCAGACTGGACACGGCCACCAGGAGCTGTTGTCTTGGTGGGTTGCACTCCTTGTAGCTGGATGCTGTAGGCACAGATCTCCACTGCCTAACACACCCCACAGGGATTTGAAATTCACTTTGCWTTTAAAAAGCAGCCCCGTGACCAGCAGGGCCGTTGTAAGACCCTGGCTTGGCTGGAATGGGGGCACTTTTAGGCCTGGCTCTGGAGTAAGGGAGGTGAAAACATTGCTGGGGTGGCTGTGTCCCAGCTCTGGGGACTGTCACCAGAGTGACCACGYGGAGCAGAACAGCCAAGTCCTGGCACATTGGGGTCACTGCAGAGGATGTCTGGCAGCTCCCAGCTGCAGCAGGACAAAGCAGTGGCCTTATTGTCTCATCCTCCTTCCAGGGAACCCTGAATGGAACCCCTGTTCCCAAGCTGCTCCTTGGGCATGTCACACTCTTTCTCATTCTCTGTCTTTTTGGGGTCAGAAAAATTAGTTCTAGTGAAAGAGGAGGAAGAGGAAGGTAAAAAAATGGGGTTTGGCCAGGGGTGGTTGATAGCCAGCTTTCTTCTGACTGGTGTTGGCGCAGTGGCTGAACTGCTGTTTCAGGGGTCTTTGTAGGGTTTCTGTGAGTTGGGTCTGGTAGGGCCAGGCTCTGTCCCCACTGCTGGGCAGCAGCACAGAGAGCAGGGGCTGGTCCAGTGGCCTGGCCCAGCGTGGGGACAGCTCAGCGTGGGGACAGCTCAGCGTGGGGACAGCTCAGCGTGGGGACAGCTCAGCGTGGGGACAGCTCAGCGTGGTCCCTTGGAGCATCGGTAGCACGGGGGCCTGGCAGCCTGGTGGTGGTACTGCTGCTTCTGCTGCTGCTGCTGCTGCTGCTGGGTGCCTGCACCTCCTGGACAGGCACCTTCAGCCCCTCTGCTTCTGTCTCCTGTCTCTAGGTGAAGATAATGACCGAGAAGGAGCTCCTGGCTGTGGCCTGTGAGCAGTTCTTGGGGAAGAACGTGCAGGATGTGAAGAACGTGGTCCTGCAGACCCTGGAGGGACACCTGCGCTCCATCCTAGGTATGGAGGGGCTCATCCCCTGCAGGCACCTCGAGTGGCTTTGTCCCCTCTCAGCTGGCTGGTCCCAGCAGTATCGCTGCCACCACRCAGCCACACGGGACCGTCCTGTGCTGCCTGCAGAGGTGGCATCTCCCCTCCAGCAGCTCCCTCTGCGTGGCTGGGCCTTGTGATAAATGAGTTTTYGGTGCCTGCAGTGAGAGATGTCTGAGTCCCCAAGGGCCACAGGTAGCACATGTGGGTGGTGGTTGCACTTGTGAGACTGAGATGTTTCTGCCYCTGCTGTGGCAGAGGATTACGCCCTTGTGTCCAGGCCTGAAGAGATTAGGGACAACAAGGATGTTGCTGAGCTTAGACCYGCATTTTTGTGTGTTACCTGTTCCAAATAAAGTGCTTCACCTTCCTCCCCTCTGCAGGTACCCTGACAGTGGAGCAGATCTACCAGGACAGGGACCAGTTTGCCAAGCTGGTGCGGGAGGTGGCAGCTCCCGACGTGGGTCGCATGGGGATCGAGATCCTGAGTTTCACCATCAAGGTACACCCAGATGTTGGGCACTGCTCTAGGCAGAGCTGTAGGAGCAGCAGGAGAGCCTGGCCCTGACCTCCCTGCTGCAGCTGGAAGGCTCAGGCTGACAGCCTGTCCCAGCCCTCCGGGAGTTTCCATGACAGCCGCCACTGCATGTCCTGTATCCAGGCAGCTGGGCCAAGAGCACTCGGGTAGCTGCCTCTGTAAACAGGCTCGTGGAGAGAGCTGGCTGATAACCCAGCCTCCTGGGAGTGAGGGAAGATGTCAGGATGGCCTCCTTCTCCCTGTTTGTTTGGAGCAGCTGTCATGCCGTGTTCTGACTCAGCCCTGACCACACTGAGCTTCAATGGGAAAGGGAGCAAGATGGAGTCACTCATTTGAAGTGGTTATGACTTATCTCCCCTCCCCAGGATGTCTATGATAAAGTGGATTACCTGAGCTCCCTGGGGAAGACTCAGATTGCAGCTGTCCAAAGGGATGCAGACATTGGAGTGGCAGAAGCTGAGCGGGATGCTGGCATTCGGGTGAGTCTGGAGACGTGCTGGGCTTCCCTGGAGCAGCCTTTTCTGCTCCAACTGCATGYCCTGAAGCTCTGCTCTCTGTTCCCTCTCTGCAGGAGGCAGAGTGCAAGAAGGAAATGCTGAATGTCAAGTTCATGGCAGATAGCAAAATAGCAGATTCCAAACGGGCTTTTGAGTTGCAGAAAGCTGCCTTCACTGAGGAGGTCAACATGAAGGTGAGAGTACCCCACAGCCCACTGCTATTCTCTGGAGGGTCGGTGATGGTGTTGGTGGCTTTGGGACTTGTCAGTGTCCTCCTCCTGCATCTGTTAGGAGAGCTGGAGGTGGAGAACCCAAGTCTGTGTGTCACTGTGAGCTTGCAGCAGATTCCTCTCCTGTTTGCAGCAATTCGGTGGGACTTGGAGAAGAAGAAAGGATGGGGAGGGTTGAACCTGGAGCTGATTGGGCTTAAGTGCTGTGGGAAGAGCAGCACTGGGATTGAGATGTCACCACTGGGAAAAGGTTCAATAGCAGGAGTCACGTCTGGTTTTGGGGTCCTTGTGTCTGTGTACCCGAGTTCATGGCCCTGACCCCTCTTCTCCTCTCCCCCACGTGCAGACTGCAGAGGCCCAGCTGGCCTAYGAGCTCCAGAGCGCCCGGGAGCAGCAGAAGATCCGTCAGGAGGAGATCGAGATYGAGGTGGTGGAGCGCAAGAAGCAGATTGAGGTGGAGGAGAAGGAGGTGGTGAGGATGGAGAAGGAGCTGACGGCCACCGTGAAGCAGCCGGCCGAGGCCGAGGCCTACCGCATCCAGCAGATCGCCGAGGGCGAGAAGTGAGTGGGCCCTGCCCCGGGCCGGGCAGGAGGGCACAGTGCTGCCCTGAGCCCCAGCTCCTGGGCTCTCTGCAGGGATCCAGGCTGCTGCAGGGCTGCCTTTCCCTTGCCAGGGTGAAGCAAATCCTCCTGGCTCAGGCGGAGGCAGAGAAGATCCGCAAGATCGGGGAGGCCGAGGCTTTTGTGATCGAGGCCGTCGGGATGGCCGAGGCTGAGGGGCTGAAGCTGAAAGCAGAAGCGCTYCAGAAGTACGGAGAAGCTGCCCAGCTGGCTCTAGTGCTGGATGCACTGCCTGAGGTGAGGAGGGGGCAGCTTTCCCCTGCTCCAGGTGGGCTGGGGGGGCTCCCAGACTGGGCTGTGTCTCCTGGGGGCACAGCAAGGCCCTGTAGGGACCTTTCCCAGTGAGCTGCTGAGCAGTTCCCTGACTCTGCTCTCCCTGCTTCCCCAGATCGCTGCCAAAGTGTCTGCTCCCCTCTCCAAAGTGGATGAGATCGTTATTCTCAGTGGAGAGAAAGGCAGCACCATGTCTGATGTGAACCGGCTCCTGGCCGAGATCCCCAACTCCGTGCGTGCCATCACTGGTGTGGATCTCACAAAGGTGAGCTGGGCACAGGGACTTGCCTGGAAGCTTTCAGCCTCCCAGGGAGCCTCTCCTTCCCCAGCCCTGACCACCACAGAGTGCAGGCAGTGCCCTGCCTCCCCCTCCTGCAGCCCTAACAGCTTCTCTCTTCCCCTCCTGCAGCTTCCTCTGTTCCAGAAAGCCACCGAGGCCAAGRAATGAGGTTGGCCAACCCAAAACTAGTGAAGATCACTCCCTGTTATGCACTCAGACATCAACTGCCTTCAACACATGGGAATTCCTTTTATATCAAAGACAATCCGAGTTTCGTTTGTAACTGGTGCCTTATTTTGTAGGGCCAGAAAGATGCATGTCCTGTCTGCTGCTCTTTTTATTCCAAAGCTGAGAGAGGATTTATTTTCTAATTAACTTTGTGTTGTCTCAGGCCAATCCCACCCCCAGTTATGACTGGCAGCTTGTCTGGTGTTGCAGTCCCTGTGCCTTGCTGTTCTCTGCCCTGGGGTGAGCACCTGGGACTYGGAGCAGAGGTTTGGGATGGGGAGTTTTAGGAAGAGAACCGGGAACCCCCCTCCCCTGGGCTCCTTGCTCTGTCTCAGTGACCCTCCTGGGCCCTGTCCCAGCCCTGCCTCTGCCCACAGCTGTCCCTGTCTCACCCCCAGGGTCCCCACAGTGCCAGCAGCCCTGCCCAGGCTGGGTGGGTGGCACTCAGCCCCCAAAGGAAGGTGACAATCCAGCACTAGCAGTGGATGCTGCCCTCTCCCATGCCTGGGGAATTTTCCTCACAGGATCTGAAGCAGGGAGAGCTCCAGGGGACAGGGGGARCCCAGCTCAGCCCTGGTGAGATCTCACCACCACAAATACCAAAAAGTAGCGCTGTGCCAAAGCCACCCATGCCCTGAGAGGGCTGTGAAGCCACTGTGGCTGCTGTCCCCAGGTGCTGTGACACTTCCCAACCCCACAACTCCTCAAGCAGAGTGGTGGTCAGAGGTGGGTGTGGGAGCAGCAGGACACTGAGGTGGGGACAGGCTCCTCCAGCACAGCCTGTGCRTCTGCCCCTGCCTCCCTCCCTCCCTCTGCCTCTTAGGCCAGTGGCTTTGCTGCCTTGTGACAATGTGAAGGAGATTGTCCCCGTGTGTGCCCCCAGAGCCCTGTGCTGGCCCGTGCCCTCCCCAGCCTGTCCCAGTGCCTGTGCTCAGCGTGGCTGGCACAGCTCAGTGTGTGCAGCCAGCCTGGCACTGCTGGCAGCAGGGGCTCTGCACCCCAGCTCGGTGCCCCCACC
>JACDOX010000179.1:401797-513105 GCA_014549065.1 Cardinalis cardinalis
GGCGGCGGCGGCGGCGGCGGGGCCGGGCGGGCACAGCGGCGGCGGCGCCATGAGGCCCGGGCAGGGGCACCGAGAGTAAGTGCGGCACATGGCGGGAGCGAGGGCGCGGCCCCACCGTCACCTCCTCACCGTCATCCTCCCAGTCCCGCTCGCAGCGCGGCGGGACCGCCGCGGTTCATCCCCCCCCCCCATTGTCCTTCCCGGGTGTCCCCTCCCCCCGGCCGCTGAGGCAACCCCGGTGTGCCGACCCGCCCCCTGTCGCGACACACGCCGCCTGTCGCGACACTCGCTCCCAGCCCGCCTCGCCGGGGTCTCCCCCGCTCAGCGCGGAGCTCCCAGGCCCCCCGGTAGCCCCGGCGCCCTCGTTACCTGTCCCCGGTACGGCGCACACGGCCCCGGATCGCGATAGTGCGGCAGCTATCGCGACAGAAGTGCCGTCAGGGGGAAGCGGGGATTGCGGTCGCAGTGSGAGCACATCCTTTGTGTGGTTCTTTCCCGAGAAAAGTCTCTTTTTGCGAGAGGCTCGCGGGCTGGTTTGGGCTGGAAGGGACCTCCAAGCCCGTCTTTGCCACGGGCAGGGAACAGGTATCGCCAGTAAACCGTTTTTATTCCCCACCAACCGATTTTCAAGTGTCTGAAGAAGGAGAAGAAGAAGAAGAAAACTGCAGAGCTGGAGTCCAGTTCTCAGTGCACTCGTGCAGCAAAGTGCTGAGATGGTTTTGGTTCTGCAGCGTGTGAACCTCCCCGACCAACACCTGCGAGGGCTCACAGACATCGCTCACCCTCCCCTGGTAGCTCTAGGTACAAGTTTAGGGTAAATCACAGATGCAGGTTGATGAGTTCAACCAGAATKTGTTCTACTCGCTTCTTCCTACAGTCCTTTATTTTTCCCTAGTYGCATTCTCAAGAAAATACAAGTTTTTCTGGAAAACTTTTTTGCAGCAATACTTTTTCCCTCCTTATTGCACAAACCCGGTTCTTTGTTGCTCCGGTCGCTGCGGGAGAGGAGGGAGCTGGGAGCTCTCAGGAGAGATAAGGTTGGGTTCCTAAGTGATGTCATTTGTGCTGGAGCAACGGTGGTGACTTTTTGATGGAATAAATCCTCCTGGACGTGTTGGGGCTTTGTGATTGTGTGTGTGTGTGTGTGCACTGTGGAAACTTCGTCTGATTCAGCAGCCGGCTGAGAAAATTCTGTGCTCCACAAGCAGTGAGGGAATAGAGTGATGAGAGTTGCATTTTCCTTTCAGCCTATTTATTTCTGATCAGGGCTTTTTAAGAATTTGAACTTGTTAGAGTCTGYTCATTGAAGTGGGTGTGTAAAGCAGTGGGGAAGGATGCTGTCCAGGGGTCTTACAGGTGTTGGAGGTGGGGAGAGCGGAGTTTTGCAGCCAGCAGCAGAGTGAAGGATTCAGGGAGAGGTTTAGTGGGGTTTGGTGTCCTGTAAAGCCAGTCCAGAGGATCTGGAAACTTGGAGGGGAAAAGCAGTGATAACAGAAAGCAAGCTTAAAGCAAATGCATTCACTATTAATTTTCAGCAGAGGAATGTTTGGATCAAAAGCGAGTAAGAGTCAGAGGGTAAGGTTTGCAATTAACACAGGATCTAAGCTTTCATGGAGAAGTGCTTCCATAAAAGAAAGGCTATTTGTTTTCCAAATGATATTTACACTGGGTAGAATTTCTGAGGTGAAGAAATGAGAATTGCCCCTTGTCTGGGGGAGCACAGGTCGAGCAGGAGCTGGAAGAGGAGTTGATGAATTGGCTGTAATTCGCAGGCATCGCTTCAAATATTTTCAATATTTCTCAACTATTTTAAGAAGCTGTATTGAATTCCAGCCCAACCAGCCTGATAGTCTGGGGAGAGGAAGGATGCGTATTGCTGGAGCAAGAATTAAGCAAAAATAGATAAATCTGACATAATGGATGACAAGGGAAAGCTGATTGCTGAAAGATGCTGGCATGCTCTGTTTTTGCATGCTTGGCATATATTCTGTTGTGTTACATGGCTTTTGAAGTGTAAAAAAAAAAAAAGAAAGAAATCTCATTTTGTGCTGAGATAAAAGAAAAAGCAGGTGCTTAAATTCTGTTAAGGATCAGCTTTGATACTGACATGAAGTAGTGACCTCGCTTGCATTTACCCCCCTGTCATTTTGTGAACTTCTCAATTGAATAAATAATTCACTTAGCACCAAATAAATGCCATTTAATAAGATGG
Source organism: Cardinalis cardinalis (assembly GCA_014549065.1). Classification (NCBI taxonomy): domain Eukaryota; kingdom Metazoa; phylum Chordata; class Aves; order Passeriformes; family Cardinalidae; genus Cardinalis; species Cardinalis cardinalis. The sequence continues at coordinate 404,010 of JACDOX010000179.1, forward strand.
TATTTTTGATCCCCCTTTCACTTCACATTGCAAACACAGTTTCACACGTTTTCAGCTTGAGCACAGCCTGGGGTGCTATTTCTGTTAATAGCATTAAAAATATGTTGGAGAATGTCCACATAGTATTGTTTTTTCTCCAAATGTGAAATTAAGGAATCGCTGTGTTCTCTRCAGCTTGGATATTTGCCTTCATTTAAGCCTTACTTGTATTTGTTTCAAGTTGTCCTCTGATAGATAAGCTTTTGTATCTGTGCTTGCTTCTGGGAATTGTTGCCAGATCAAGAGAAGTAAGGATTTTTGTCAAGGACTGAAGTATCTATATCTGTTTCCCAGAAGCTCATACAGTGTGCAGGAGCCTCAGCTTGTGTCCTGTGCTGCACTTGCTGAAATGCCTGGATGTGGGATAGAAACTTTTATCAGTGCTTCCAGTGCAATATTTTACTTTTTCACATTGGTTTGTTCCATTCATTTTTACTCTTCTTCATTTTTGACCATGACTTGTTACTGGCCAGCACACAGAGATGGGGAGAGGAGGATGTAGAAAGTTTTGAGTTTTGCCCTGGCTGGCCTCACCCCAAAAACCTCCATCACCAAAACATTTTATAGCCTGTATATTCCTGGCCCACTCATCTYTGGTGAGGCAACAGGGAGTCACAGATTTATGAAGTGACTTGCAGGATTCTGGGATTTATGGAGTTGCTAAATACACCTCCCAGGACATAGCCACAGCCTGATTTGTGTGAGTTATTTAACAGATGATCAGCACTTTTAAATAATTGCTTTAAGAACATATAGTTCACTGAAATGCTACACCCAGCAGGTGAGTAACAGGGCACTCTGTTGTGTAGTAGTGTACTCACTCTTCAGAGGCTGTTTTTGGGGTAAGATGCCCCTGAGAATAAGTAAAAGTTTAAAAATTTTCTGCRTCTGTAATGAGTCTATCACCCCACCCTTTCCAATTTTCAGCATTTGAGATGTTTAAACAATTTAAAACGTTCTCAAACTAGGAAGTGAAGTGAGTAATTGAATTTTTTATTCCTTGTGTGGTATGCCACATTCCCATTGTATTTTGTGACTCGTGTTGAAATCTTTTACCACACAGATCTTGGAGAAATTTTTTCTTTTAATTACAGATTGTTACTTTACTGTGAATGCTAAAATGAGTTTGTCACATTATTAATCTTTCTACTTTCAAGGAAAAAAAGCTTTCTAAATACTGATTGAGGAACAGAGCTCCTGAACAGGCATTCTGCTGGCTGACATCCAGAAAAGTTGTTCTGAACTTTACCCAAAGATATTTTTCCAAGGGGTTGGAATCTTTCAAAAGCTGATTTTACTGTCCAAGCAGGGCATAGCTTGTCCTACACCAGGAGCTGACAGAGACCTCTGTGTTCATCTACTGCTGGTTCCTATGTTTTTAGTAATTTGATTTAAATGAACACTTAAAAAGSCAGCAACTGTAACTCATGGCTGATCCAACCTCATAGATCCTGTAGGTCCCTTTTCCTTATTTCAGCACAGTCTGCCTGGGTGTCCCTCMACACCTCCCCACTCATTTTGTATTTGTTCTGTGTTTGCTATAATTATTCCCCCATTGTGCTTCAGCATTATTCTTGGTTTATGTATTCCTGTTGCTTAAATTGTTTATGCTSTGTGTGAGGCTTAGTCCAAGTTTCCAGGGTTTATGAGGAAAATGGTGATATTTCATTCTTGGAATAATTTCTCAGGAATGCAGTTTGGSTGCAGCGTGGATTTGGTAGGGAATAGTGGGGGTGTAACACTGGGGGATGAAAACTGGGAAAGATTTTTCATGTGAGTTCCCAAGTCCCGTGCAGGGATTCTGGAGTGCTTGGAATGTGTGGAGCACTGGGTTGTTGATGTATTTAGAGATAAGTGAACTGTTCCAGGCTTTTMAATAGACCCATTGATGGGTGTACTAGGGGGAAAACAGGTTCTCTGTAAAAGCAACACTTCYGAGACAAACCTTTAAGTAAATTCTGCTGAATTAGGTGACAGATCCTGCCTGCAGCAGGTGTGGGTCCTGCAGGATCTTCAGTGGGCARTGAGTGCTAACATTTAATTTCTTACGGTGTCCATAGTAAAGGTGATGCAGAAAAGGTTGAACCATGAAAGTGCAGCTATTTTTAGTTTTAAAGAAAAAAAAAAGGCAGTCAGAAAATGATCCACTAAGTGATACATTGCTGACGTCTGTGGTGCAGCCAACCCAATTAAGGTGCCATATATTGTTTCCAGCAGGGTTCTGATTGTTTCTAATTTGGGAACCACGCGAGAGCAGTGGAAATAGGTGAAACGCCGTGCTCTGCTCTGCAGAGTGATCTAGCATCCAGTTTCTCTGTAATTTCCCTCCTCATTCTGGGGCAATCTCCCTGGCCTGGCTAAGGTGGGAGCTACACATGCAAAAAAAAAAACCAACTCCTGTATGTTTTTGTTGGTAAAATATCCCATAAGTCAGTGTTGAGCACTGTGGATTCTYTTCTCATTTCCTGGCCCCTGCATATCCTTTGCTGTATCCTGCTGTCCCTCTCCTTGCCTTCATGTTGTTAAGCTTGGAGTGTGCATGTTGGAGGATGTGTGTCTCACAGTCCTGCCCTTTTCCTGTGGCTGTCCCTTGCCACTCATTTTGTTCCTCTCTGTAGGCAGTTGCTGCATGAAAAACACTTCAAAAAATACTGTAAGGTGACTGTCTTGAGCCAATGCCTCATATATCTATGTATATATGTATAGATCTAGTTTAAATTCTGTTGGAAGGAAATCTTTGTATGAACCTTTTTCAAAAAATTATGCAGATGCTCCCACTCTCCGGAGTAAACTTCCTCCTCTGCTTATCTTTTTTTAAACCTGGAATGAAAAACAGCTTGTCTTCTTAACATCTGGAAAAGGGAGCCCTTCATGCCTACTTTATATTCTTTTATCCAGCATTGTTCTTCATTCATCCTTCTGTTCTGGCTCTRGTTTTCTTAATTTGTTGTCTTCTAAGCTGGAGGAATGTCATGTGCTTTGGCTTTGTTCTGGACAGGGAAAATTAGGGATTTGCTTGCCCTTCACTTCYAGCTCATCAGTGTGTTCTGATTCTGGGTTGGTTTTTATTTTCTTCAGCTACAGCAAAGCCCTCAGCTTTTGCCTGGAATGGGTGGTGTGTTCCTGGAGCTGGTAATTCGTGCATCCCTTGACTTTAAATTGTTCACAGCTCTGCTGAGCATTTGTGAATGAGTGTGGAGGAAAATCAATATATGAAAAAGCCAGAGCAGGGGAGGGAAAACAGCTCTTCCAGCACCTTTTCCTGGTCACACCATTGCCTGATTTAGTTTTTGTGTCTGTGAACTCTTTAGTGTTTAAATTTAGAAATGGATTGTTTTGGAACAAGTCACTTTTAAGATCGTTTCCAGGAGATCTGTGTGTAATTTAATCCCATTCAGGTTTGCTGCTCTCTGATCTGCTTGTTCTGCAAGACTTCAGGTTCTCTATTTCCCTGTGCCTCTCCCACTGTATTCTACAAATCTATTGGGGATTTTTTCCAGTCAAAACTGCAGCAGCATTTATGAATCCTTTTATACCTTTTCTATTCCCTGTTTCCATTCATTGACAAAGTGGTGTTTCTTATAATAACCTGGAGGTTTAAAAAATGTAACTTCATTGTCTCTGAAGGATCTCATTAGTGATTATTATTCAAATACTCTAGAAATTGAATGTGTGTACTTTAAAAATTAGCCTGAATAATATATTTAGTATTTCTGCTGTATRTTCTCTTATGTTTACTATTAATTTCCAACACTGCTTAGTTTAGTATTTCAGGGCATCTTTTTACTTAGAGCTTATCAATGAGTGAAGTTGCTGATGAAGAACAAAAAAAAAAATTCTTCTCAGAATGTGACAGTCCAACATAACATCTCAACCACTTGAATTTAAGTTGAGACAGGAAAGAATTAAGATTTTTCCATACTTCCATCTAGTGTGCATGAGGGAAATTGCATCCATGGCTAAAATCCCAGCCTAGCAGTTCCAGTTGGGCAGGGATCATSACCCACTGGTCTTTGTTAAGCAGTTACTGCTGATGAACTGACAGGTTTGAGATCTGAGTATTTATGTGGTGGTACCTTTGTGATGTCCATAAAATGGTGACGTGTGAAGTTTGAGAAAAATCACCTTTCACCATGTGGTGTTCGTGCTCTCCTCCACTGTGTTCTGCTCTATTTACTTGTCACTCCGTGCTAGGATTTCAGCTGCTTGATTTATGAATTATTGCTATTGAAATAAAATAAAAGTGGCTGTTCAGTTATTTAAGAGCCAATTAAATCTGATTTTATTCTGATGTAACATTTCCAGTGAAAGGGCATAAAACGCAGTCTGTGGGGGAAAGTTAGATCTAAAAATGGTTAGTGTTTATTTTTTATAATCTGTCCTTTCAACAGCTTGACTTGGCAAATAAAATCCTTTGCAATCTCACAGCAGTGACTGCAGATGTTAGAAGTTGCTCTGTATAAGAAAATAAAACAGGTTTGGTGCTTTCAGTGATCCTGTATAAACCTTTAGCTGTGGCTGCTTGTTGGAGAATCCAGCCAGGGGAGAGGAATTTGCAAAGCTTTTGGAGAATAAAATTTATTTACCAGYCTTTGGTGACTTTGAAAGGTAGAAACAAAGGGTCTTTTGGGACAAATGTTTCTCAAATCATGGGCTGTACTGTCCTGAGGGATCAATGTTAGAATTAGTTGAGTTTCCAGTATCAGATTGTGCTAATTACTGCGAGGTCCCTGCTCACAGGGGACACTCAGGAYGAGATGCTTTGAGAAGTGCAGCCCAAGAACCTCATTCATGGGTCATGAGTGTTGTATTGGAGAGCCAAATACACTTAAAAATCTGCTGGGGCATGGACACTCTGAAAAACTGAAGTCACCAGAAAATATCCTGCCAAGACTTGTAGTCCTGAATTTAAATAGCAATAAATACAGCAAGTGGAGAATGAGCAGGTACTTTTCATTACRTGTGGCAATTAAAATGTGTCTCTTGGTAGTGGTGTTTCATACTAGGGGAAATGACAGTGCAAATCCCAGTTTTATTCTGACAATTTCACACTGTACATGATATCTTCTGTGGGCATGGGGAGTGCTGGCTGAGCCTGTTTCAATATGAAGAGCCTGGTTTGCCTTATTTTTTTTATTAAAAATAAATCATATTGATGTGGGTGTAATTTTATTTGTGACTAGACAAGCCTGCACTAGCCAGCTCTCAGGTTTGTGGCGTCTGTCTCCAACAAGATCATAGATATGGAGAGAATGATTTATTTTAGTATCCAATGCTCAGATAAAACTCTGGTTTTGTGCAGATGGCACTGAAAGGATAACATGTAGCTYGGACAAATTTGTATAAACCACCATGTATTTCTACTAGACTCCAAATCTCCAGTACATCAGTAATATTGAGGTTTATATTTTTGTAACCTGGGTGTTTTTTTCGGTGTATATTAATTAATTGCTGAGTGTAGAGGTTGGTGGGGATGGTGTGCTCTGGTCTGGCTGCTCTGTGCATCTTGGAGGGTTTTTCCAGCTGCCCAGCCTGGCACTCTGCAGAGCTGTTGGGAATTGTCTGGTTGATCTTGGAGAATGCTTTGGGGTTTTGGAATGGAAAGCRTGTAAGAGTGTGAGGGTGCTCAGCTTTTTGGAGAGGGTTGGAGATGGCCCAGGTGCTTGGGAGGGACCTGCTCCTCCCTCAAAGGCTTTTATAAAACACTTTAGTAGAGCACAATCAAATTCTGATAGCAGCACKAATTCTAAATAAGTGTTTGCTAAACAACGTTAATGGATTTAAAATGTTTTTAGGAATAGTTATTAGTCCTTCAGTCTCGTATGGTGAAGGGAGTTTTGTCTCGATGGGGGGCTGCCATTTTAATGCTTCCTGGCAGGAGGCCTATTTTGATCATGCAAATTAGGTTGGAAAAAGTAGGCTAAGCCATTAAAAAGTAGGAGAGATCATGGAATTTTAAATTTTTAAGGTGACTGTTTTTCTAATTATTAACATTTTTGTTATCATCCTTCACATATGTCACTTCATTTGCCTTAATTCTCGTGTCCTCATGCCTTAACTCTGACAGCCTCAGTGCTGGTTGCTCTTGCGTCCACCACTCCAAATGGAAGCCTCAGTCCATTGGCTATTTTATTCCCAGCAAGGTGCTTGGAAATATTGCCACGTGGTGTGTTTTGCTGTATAATTAGAAATGCAGATACAGTCTTTTTACTTGCACCCATGGTTAATTTTTTCCCGTGCYGTTAACATTAATAGACACTGAAGGTTAAGCTTACGTAAACTCTGGATATTTGCAGGGCTCTTGTTGGCAATGGAATTCATTYTGGGAAGTGGGAAAGGGGCACATGGGTGAGATTTGGAGGCAGTGTCCAGAGAGGGCTGAATCGCTGGTGGGATGACGCCAAGGTTTTCACCAGGATCTCATCAGGATTTCATCTTCCCCACCAGTTTCTGGGCAGGACAGGGTGACASAGCACTGATGGAACCCAGGGTCCCTCTGGGGTGTGGGGAAGAGCCCCCAGTTCCCTCCAGGAGCCACATGGATCCTGCAGGAACTCTGCAGCCCATCCCTCACATCCTGCTCCTCTGGGCAACGAGTGCGTCAGCAAAATAACTGCCTTGGTGCCCATAGGCTTGCAAGCTTCATTTAATCCTATTAATTTTTAATAGAAAATTAATATTAAGCCAGCATACTTTGAACATGGCTTTGCCTGTGCTCAGAAAGACCCTCAGCTGGTGTTTGCTTTGGAGTGTTGGATCCTGCAGGAACAAGACCCTCCTGGAGCAGTTTGGGGCTAGGAGCAGAGGGATGCTGTCACCTTCAGCAGTTACAGTRGCAGTGCCATGTTCCACCTCAGTGATCACAAATGTTGGTTGGATTTCAAATCTCTCTCTCCAGAAGGGGTGTTGGGTGTGCCGTGCATGGATAAACTGAGAGGAACTGGGTATTTCCAGCTAAAAATGTGCAACAAATGTATTTGTGTCAGTTATCACTGTGCTGACCCGACTGGAGGCTGATGGAAAATGCCARCAGTTGGGCATCAATTCTACAAGGACATGAGTAAATACTGATGTATGCAATTTAGGGGTGATGTTGTGCAAAAAAAAGCATATTTTTAATTGCCATTTTCAGCTTTGCTGCAGTTGATGTTCTGCAGCCTCCAGAACAGTAAACTCGAAACAGGAAGGTCGACTCTTGGAGCTGATGGTATCTTTGTCCTTAAGAGAGATTCTGGGAAAGTAAGCTGCATTCCTTAGCTCTTGCAACCCTTTTTAATTGTTTTTTCTCACAACCTTAGCCTGATCTTATCACCCAAGTAATTGTTGCATCATATTTGCTTTATTGTCCCTGCTGGGATGCCAGATAATTGCTTTATACCTTTTAATGGAAAGTGTTTGGGAAGCCTGTTACCTCTGGGACATAGATGAGCGGTGCTGCAACTATTGCAACAGTTGCATTTATCCCATTTTTCTGAAGCTGGATGGGAATCCAGCAGGAGAAGGCTTGGATGGCTGGCACCTTCTCTAGAATTGAGTAGCAGCCATAAAGTTATTTGGTGTTTTAAACCCCATCATAAAAGTAAAGCTGCCAGCTCTGCTGTGCCTTGTGTTTGGGTATATCTTATCTGCGGGAATATTCAGCCAGACTTTCCCTTATGAAGTAGTATTGTAGGGTATTAATTATTCATAGTCAGTTTAATTCTTCTTTCTTGCATATTTAATTGTAATAGCATGCTGTATGTCACAGTGATTTCCCAGAAGAACTGTACACCAAAGGCAAACCATTCAGGTATATAGTCTTAAATACATCCCTGCTAATCTTTGTTGTTTAATTTTGGAGCAGAATGGGATATTATCAGATGTTTCTTGCAGGGAAACAATTATGGAAAATCATGATTTCACTTAATCTTTTCAGCTGAAATTTTCRAGCTGAAATAGCTGGTTTGATTTCCACCGATGACGTTTGCGTTGTCTTGCTTATTTTATGAGGAAAAAATGCTTAATGGGAGGGAGGACGTGACTTTTGTTTTCTTCTCTGCAGCGGGGGAGCCTTTATCAAAGACTTTGGAAGTGTCAATCGATTCCTTGCAGAAGATGAAGGAAGGGAATAAGATTTTTATTGAGTTTTTTTCGGTGATCAGAATAGCAATGCCAAATGCTTGTGTGATTAAGATTTTTTTAAACTTTTTTTTTTTTAGCGACTGAGATGGGCTCTTAGTGCTTGATGTGAGAAAATATTGGAGGCACAGGAACTGCAAATGCATTCACAATTTGATTTGCRTTACCCTCCTTCCAGAGCTGTTGTTTCTCGCTTGTAAGACACTTGGTGAAGCCGAATCCCTCGTGTTTGGAGAGCAGGATTGTTCTGGGAGATTTACCGTAGGAGTTTAAACTTCTGAAAAATCTGTTTACAATGTGTCTGAACTGGAGCATAGAGGACACAGTAGAGACTGTTATCTGTTTACTGCTCAGATAAGGAGGTGGAATAGATTGCTGGCCTGTTTCTGAACTCTGCTTAATGAATGGTTGCTAGGCAAATTGCATCTCAATCAGCTTAATCCTCAAGATGTCATTTACAGGTCTGCTCTTTGTGAGGGCCAGAACCGTGCGCTTTCAAACTGCACAGGCCAGAAATTGCTAGCAAAGCAGCTTAGAATAGCTTGTTCAAAAATTCAGTGTACATGTGCTGCTGAGCTGCCCAATTTAAAGTGCCTGTTGTCGCAGGGCCGTCACTGCCTGGCCATGCGCGAGATGAGGCGTGCGGTGATAGACAGGAGGCAGCAGCATCCTTAGCACCGTTTCTGGATCAGCACAGCCCACACCACCACGTTTTGGCACTGGATTAACGTGAAAGAAAAGCGTTTCTAAATGGGGACCGCACTGCTGACGTGATGAAAGGTATTTCTGCTTCGGCTGAGTTCGCTCGGAGCCAGGTGTGATGTTGGGGTGCGTACRTGGGACACGGTTAACAGGTGGGAACGGGAGCTGGTGGCACCTGGCATGGGACAGGGAGCTGGGGCTGGCCTTGGGGAGTGAGCTGTAGTCAGGAGAGGGCACAGGCTGGTTGTGTGAAAGCTCCACGCTGCCTCTGGAACGTTGGACTTTCTCCTGCRGCGTCAGGCGAGAGCCAATTAATGGCATATGCTGGCATGTGGGATGCCCACATACATTAGGCTCATGGTTTAGTCCAAAGGAAAAAGTTTCCTAATATAGTTAAGCTTTAACAGTCCCTTTGTAAAGAAAGATAACAAGATACTGGTTTTATTGGTTTCCCATGACAGCGATTAATCTTGTTGCGGGCAGTGCATTGTTCTTTGCATGGCTACACCTTCCTTTCCTTTGAAATACATCCTCTGRGTGCTGTGTGTCATGACACCGAGCACTCTAAAGGCAAACTGCAAAAGGCTGGACTTGTTGAATGCAAAAGGCATTTTACAACTGTTCATGGTCACCTTGTGCTGATATGAAATGTCCTTMACATGACACAGTTATTAAAAATACAGGTGTGAGCATACTGAGTGAACTTCACAGTACTTGCATAGTTGGGATGTGTGCAGCTTTTGTTTTATTCAAAAATACTGGTTTTTTTTTTTTAGGTTTTTTTTTTGAGGAAAAGATGGCATTAAAGCATTGAGAGCCTCTCCAAGTAAAACATAAATAAAATATTCCACCTCAGTCACAGGCAAAATGACAGTGGTGCTTGCATCTTTACACTGTGGATGGGAAGAGGGCTGTCGAACAGAAGACTTTGTGATCAGAGAGTGCTTTTCATGCAAATGAAGATTTTATTACGTGCTGCTGAATCAGGGGCTTGTGTAGCGAGAACAGCACAGAAGTGATAAGATCACTTTGTCATAGCTTGAAATTTTGCCCAGCGTGTCTTTCAGATTGCTGAAACGAGCAAGAAACACTCTTATTAAGGGCGCAGCAGTAACTGATACAATGTTTGGGGGGTAGGGCTGTTGTTTCTTGGTAGGGTCTGTCTGCAGGGTTCTGCCACCTGTCCACAGCCCTGATTGCAAGGCAAGGAGGAACTGCAACCTGTACGTCACCCTGTGCAGCAGCAAAGTCCTAAAAGCTCCTGTTCCTGGTGGGATCCCTGTTCTGCTGAGTGAATGGGTGTGGAATCTCCTGTGTGCTGCGAGCCAGGAGCTGTTAGCATTGATCAGAGCAGAGCTGTCCATCCTTTTTGCTGTGTTGCCCATTCCCAGGTCGCGCAGGGGCTCTCTGCACCTGCCATGGGGGCTGTGTTTTGCTGCAGGAGGCACGCATCCAGAACTGCCTCTGTTGGGTTTTCCTTTTGCATTTGTTAGCTAATATCATCTTCCCAATGTCCTTTCTTTCATGGTTAGAACCGGTTTGGTTTAATGAGGGCTGTTGTTGCCAACAGGGGAGTGGATATGTGTGGTGGAGCAGGCATCTCAATCTTCCCCTGCAGATGGGGAGGTTCAGCATCCTGACATGACCTTGGTGAAAGTTCTCTGGCGTGTTACTTTCCCTCTTTATTTATCTCCTTTCTGTGTAGCAGCTTTGCTTCCAGGGAAGTGTCTGAGCTATTGGAAATCTGTCCTCTCTTCTCTTCCCCTCTCTGGAGACATTGTCAGCGTAACACCCAAACTACTTAGATTGACGCCTGAATATTCTGCTTTTGCACAATCAGGAGGCATTCAGTGAAAGCAGCAAGAGGGGAAGAAGTTTAAGATTTAGGACTGACATTTTTAGATACTTTTCAATCCATAATTTTGCAYAGTCTTGATGAGGAAGGTCAGAGACTTCCTTCACGTGGGGTGCCCCTGTGTGTGTGTGTTGAGCACCCAAGTGTACAGCACGGGGGAAAAACATTCTTAACAGCCATCAGATTGCAGTGTGGAGTTGTTCATATTTCAGATTCTTATCTGAAGAGTCTAGGAGCAAAATCCAACCCTGCATGTTCCTGGAGAGTTTCAGAGCAGTAGGATGGAACCTTTTGCCTGTTTTTCTCATGCAAATTATGGTAAGGATTATTCAGTGTTTAAAATCTGGTTTATACTGGCTTCTGAATTTCATTTAAAATAAACATCTGGAGAGCTTTTTGATCTCCTGTGCAAGACTGTTGYCTGCCTGCCTCGTTAAAATGACTTCTGCTTAATTTTTAGTGAAAGGCAAAGACCTAGATGGTTTCAGCCCAGAGGCAATCTAAATGCTTCCACTTCTGCAGTTAGAAATTTCCATGAGCAGATACTTAAAATCTGTTCTCTTAGGGAATGTGGCAGCGATAGGTATCTGTTTTTTCCATGCTGCAATTTGGGATTTGCAGAGCTGCTACCTGTAGTGCCATTTGTACTTCTGCAGAGCCTCGTTCTCCTGGTGCCAAGCACATGCTGGAGCAGATGCTCCCTTCAAGAATTTTGGTCTTGTCCCTTTGCAGCTTGCAGTCCAAAGCCCTCCTTGGGAAGATTGCCACGGTGTGCTGCTGTCCCACAGTCAGAGCGCTGGAACAGGGAGTCATCAGTGATTTATTCAAGTAGCTGTTAACATTCAGAGTCTGTTTTCTGTGATTTGACAGGAGCTCACTCCTCTGCTCTTCACTGGAGAGTGGAAGCCTGTGCCCGTGGCGAGGGCTGGGTATGTGCTTCCAGTGGCTCTCTGGCTTTGAAACAGGTTCCTGTTGCTGGGTATGTGCTTCCAGTGGCTCTCTGGCTTTGAAACAGGTTCCTGTTGCTCTTTACAGAGCCTGGAGCAGTGATCTGTGCAGGCAGTGTCTGCAGAGCTGGAGTGACTTTACCTCTTTGTTTTTCCTCCAAATTCATATCTGTATGAGATCAGCTGGTCCCGTATCGTGTGTGAAGTAGTTAAATGCTACCCTGCATCTATAAGATGTGATTTTTTTCCCCCCTCCTTTCCAGTCTCTTTGATCAAATCAAATAAAAACGCAGTGCTTTCATTTCTGGTTTTATAGTTTCAAAGACAATCTCTTGACGTGCTCGAGCAGTCTGGACCTGAGTCCCTTTTTTCCTTAGTCCAAAGGCTCGCTGTGTCTTGTGCCTTTCTCTGTATCAGCAGTTGCAATCTGCATTAGCTTTTATCTGCATCAAAAGACAAATGGAAGAGAGCAGGACCCTGCAGGAATGGGAAACAGGCTTATATGTGCAATGGAAATATGTAATCCTTACATTCAGTCTGCCACATGGAGTACAGACCAGTTCCTGTACTGGAAATCTCTAGCCTATACTCTCAGAAATGAGAGTTTAGATTTTAGGCTTTGAAGGCTGGTTAATCCCCTCCAGTGGTTAATACCAACATAAAATATTCTGTGATGTCAAACTTTTCCTCCTAAATGCTTCTTTTTCCCCTCTTTTACTTTTTTTTTTTTTTTGCATATGTCAACTATACAAAGCAAGGCTCAATTTGAGAAATTAGCATTCAAACACTCTGTAAGCACTTTATTTTTGTCTGCTTTGTGAGCAGCTGAACACATGTCCAGGCTGAAATACTCAGAGCTGCTGCTGCTTCCCGGCGCGCGCGTGCCAGGCATGGGAGAATTTGGAACTTTGTCCTGAAGAGGCGCTCCCGATTCCCCCATCCTGCAAAAATCACATCTGCACAAATCTCCTGCTCCACTGCATCCCAGGAGGGAAGGATCCCAGTTAAGCCAGACTGAATCACAGCCAGGGAGATGAGAGCTCTGGTCGCTGTCATCCCGATCCAARTCCCAGCGGTGTCTGATGGCATTCGGAATGGCGCGGTGCTCGCTCCTCTCTCGGAGTGGTGGTGCTCAAAGCAAAGTGTGTTACTTCTCTGCATTAAGGAGTCAGATTCAGCTGTTCAAAGCAAGTTGATAAATTGCTTTTCATTAAGTGTCTGAGCGCCAAGGGGTTCGGTGTGTGTTCCAAGGAAAAAATACATTAATTACAGCTTCTGTAGAGCATTTATCAATCACGTAGTTATAAACACTACTAATGCAGTTAATTGGAGGTAGAAAAATTTACCTTTTTGAATTTGTTGACTGAAGCAATTCCGTGGCTGGAAAGACAAATTGGAAATTAAAACCTGGGGATACTTTTAGTGGGAGCTGCACAGTGGAGGTCAGTCTGTTGGAGGTGGGTTACCAGGAGCTCACCTTTGTGCTCTGTCTGATGTTGAGGTGCAGGCTGCAGCAGCAGTGTTTGTTCTTTTCTCCCACACAGCCTCGTTGTGTTTGCCATGCCAAGGGATCTCCCTGCCTGTAGTACAGTTTCAGTTTCTTCTGTGTCCTGCCTGTACAATTTATTTATTCCTCTATATGTTGGTTTGGTTTTTTTTTTAAAGGAAAAGGCAAGTGCAGAGGAGGAAAGATGCACAAAAGCAAACAAAACCATCCTGTAGTCTGTAAAACTTTYTGTGAAAAAAAGAAACATTTAATGAATATAAACTTCAGGTAAAGGTGGTGTGTTGGCAGCTGCTGAAGGAGTCAGGTGAGATTGTGCTGAAATGTTTTATCAGGTCTTCAGACAAAATCCTCTGGTGCTTGTGGCTTTGAAGGCACCTTGCACATTCATGTTGCTTTCCCTGTGGCTGTTTTGAGCTGCCAGCTGTGCAAGTGGCCGTTTTTCATGCTTCTCAGGAAAGCAGTGAGAATAGCAGAGACTTTTTACAGTGGCTCACCACTAATTTATTTCCTGTCCTTTCTTCTATGGAGTTGTTACAAGGTGGCCTTTGAGTTTCCTGGGAGATTGAGAAGGACATTAGGTCTGTGTCAGGACAAGCCAGCAGGACAGCAGCACCTCGTTGTGAAGGTTGACAGGAAAACACCACCCAGGTGTCTGGTCCAGCTCTTTGGTATTCACCTGATGGCTTCTATTTTCTGCTGGTGGGTGTTTTGTACATGTGTTGCAGCTTCTGTTTGAGGTTCTTAAAATGCTTTTCATCTTTGCAGCTGGCTGCASCGTATCTCCAACTACAGAAGGAGGTCTTATCTTGCCCTTACAAATGATAAGATGTGTATCCAAGAGCTGATGTGTTTGTGGTCCAGCAGGAAGCTCTGTCACTGTGCATAATCAGACAGAGATCTCCAGTTTTGGATCTTAAAAATGTATTTTCACTGCTGGTTTTGTAAATGGGCTGTTAAAATTTCACCACGTGTGGTGGGACCATAATTCAGTGTCCAGAGAGAGAAATACTAAACCAAACTGTCAGTGTGATTGTACAGGTCAGAATGGTTCACATGCATGACCARTGCAAACCAAAATCCATCCTCCCTGTGAGCCCATGTTACACACCACCAGCACACCTGGTCCAAAAGTGAGTCATTTGCTATTTTTATTCCTTTATATACAAGTTCAGTTTTTCTTTTGTTATGAAGTATAATGCATTCTGCCTCATCTTATTTGCAAATATTTCTCATTTTCAAGTGGATYTATTTTTAAAACAGGACTCAAAACATATTTTTCAATAGCTAACAAATGTCTGCTCTGTTGTTTGTCTGTTGAATAGAGGTAAAATTTGTTCAAAGTTATCTCTGATTATTTTTTTTTAAATAATCAGCTTGGAATAWACAGGGAAAGATAGCTGCTTTCCTACCCAGGAACTGTCGTAATCTGTAACTTCTAACAATATTTTAGAAGGAAAAACTGTCTTCCTTCTGTCATGTGCAGCCACAAGGATTTCTGTAACTCATGATTAAGTCTTTAATTCAGGGCTTTCACAGAGTAAGTGTGGAGTGAGAAGAGATAATGAAACTGATGGTCTTTGTGAAGCAGCCACAGGAGAGGGAACTGTTTCATGTTTCCTTTCCTCTATGCCTAGGCAGCTGTTTGCTGTACCTAAGAAAAACTTCCTTTTCAGGTCTGGGAAAGCAAGAAAGCCAAGAGGGAGGAATTCTGCCCAAGAGTGGCATGAGGAAGCTGACATTTCTTGCATGTCCTGTGTGGTGAAGGAAAGCCCAGAATTATGGCCTYGTGCTTCTCCCACACATGGAGCATGTAGGAAAGCTGCACATAACCCTGTTCCTGCTGAGGATGTTGAGGTTATAACTGCAGGCTGTCCCCTATGGGAAAAGGGTCAGTGTGTATTTTGGTTTCTTATCACTTGAAGGCAGAAGGAAGTTGCATAAAGGATGGAGAATGTCTGTTGRTGGGAATGCATGGTACCTCCACTGGGGTATGTGTGAGCAGCATCCTGTAGTTTGGTAGAGGCTGGGCTGTTCTGGGTTTCCTTTGGATGGAAATMATCTCAACTAACCTTAATTTTCCCTCAAGTTCACATGACAACAGGCAGGCTCGTGTCTGTAAGTCTTGTTCTGTATTTCAGAGCTGCTGTGATGTTGGAGATGCTGCTCAAGCATGTAAGAAGAAGTTGGGTTTAGTTTGCCCCGAGGGTAATGGGTGCTTTGGAGGAAGGAATATTTGTTTGTGCCTGACAGTATCTTGCTGAGGAAAATGAGATCTTTTGTGAATGTTACAGTGGAGGGTAGGGAGTCTGTTTTGCATTTTGATAATAAAAATGTAAACCTGATATCCAGGGCAAGTTATTTTGATGACAGTGCTGGCCTGTGCTCTTTGCTGCTGTGGTTCAACTGGAGCATCTTTGCTCCCTCCCCAAATATCCAYGGAGCCATATACACCCATAAAATACATACCAGGCTGTGTCTTCATCCCCATTTCCCACCAGTACAGCATGAAAAAAWTGAAGTTGGAAGTTACCATATAAAAGGAGAAAGTTAATTAAAGGTCAGAGTGCTTTAGTGTAGTGAAAATTGAGAGGAGACAGATACAAAGTTATTCAAATTGCTTTTGACTTTAGGCAGGTAGATTTTCCTATTTCTTGCATATGTTCCCGTGGTAAAAGTAGTATCTCATCTGTCTCACAACTGACCACTAGTATTTGTGTTTCAAGCACAGCCAGAAATCCTCATTTGAAGCTTTGGCCAGGCCCTACAATTGTCCTGACTTGTCTTTTCTACGTCTTTCCTTCACCTTAGGAGTGGCCTGCAACACCTGGCAAGACCTACTTTACTCCTCTGTTGTCTGTCAGCTCCTGCCACGTTGCAGAATAGAGAGTTAAATCTAAAAATACTCTTAAAAAGAGGTGAGGGCTTTGAGCAAAGTAAAGTAAGCCACTGATTTGGGTCATGAAAGGGAATTGGTGTCACTGGTTCTTCGTTGCAGCTTTCTTGATCTGTGAAGTTGTGTTCTGGGCTGTGGAGATGGAGAGGAGCAGGGTGAGCGAGTGGTGCTCAGGACAGGGCAAGGGGATCTGTGTCCCTTTGTTCTCAGGAGACTGTCCAGACTCTGACCTTGTCAGCCTGATGTGAGAAGTCAAGGTGGTGTTAAATGCTTTGCAGTTTCATTTTCTTCACAGTCTTCAGTGAYAGAAAACTGTCACCCAGTGCTGTCCTTTAAACAAGGAGTGACCGTGGCATCAGGTGATTAAATGCTTCATCCAAAATTATGTCAGGAACCCGTGGTGAGCCAGATATTCCCTCCATCCTTCCTGTCATGGACCAGTCCATCATCAGGAGACCACTGTTCTAACATAAATRTGGCCCAAAAACCTGAAGCAAACTGTAAAAGGAGTCATGTGCAGTTTCTTCCTGTGTCAGAGTGGTTATGTGGCTTCAGTAATGTTTGTTAAGTGCTTTGATATGCTTTGGTGAAGGACAGAGTGTTAATAATTRAAATTGTAAAGAAGTTCTGGAGTAGCATGGGGTTTGACAACCGCTTTCTGGTCTGTTAGTTAACAAAAATGCAAAATATAAATGGACGAATCAGCAGGAATTGAGTAGAGCACTCCCTTCCCCCAGCCACCTGCATGGGCTGAGCACAGAAAGCAGCTAATTGTCTGCTCTGCTGCAGAGATGAAAGAAGCTGGTCCTACAACAGGAAAGGCTATTGAACTGCATGAAGGTGGTAAATTATCAGCACTGAAAACCTTTTGAGTCGGTATCTTTACGTGCTCAAAAAGTACATTATTTGTACTGGTATTGACARCGTTCAGGAGCTGATAAAAACAGCGTCTGGTGACGTGAATCTTGTGTTTCAGTGCCTGTAATTAAGAGGTCTATAAAACTAAAACTTGTTTTTTGAAACTCTGCACCATCACCCTGTTTGGGTGTAGTTGGAGGGTGTGTTTGGTGAGGACAGGCCCTCATAATGGCTTTATCTTGGCCCAGCTAACGAGCTGTTTGCAGAACTGCTCTGATTTGCAGTGGGCAGACTGTAAAGCAGCCTCGTGTTTGTCCATTTTCCTGCTAGCAGTTCCATTTGCAGAGTGCAGGCAGGAGCAGGCTTCTTGCCAGCAACAGCTTCATTCAGATTAGGGCTTTAGTTCAATTATGTCCAATTAACTTTTATTGCAGATAGCAGTGATAATTACTTGCAAGTCAATTTTTTGGCTGTGGTTATCCCAAGGCTAAAGTCTGAGCTTGATGGATTTTAATAACTGAAGTGACGTATAGCTTTTCCTCTTTTTTTTCTTCTTCAGGCCTCAATTAGATGAAAGGTCAGAAGCTATGTAAAAATCCATCTTACAATTAAAGCCAACTGTTCTACTCCTTGGCAGATGCATAGTACTGTGTTTTAAAATAATCTCTTGGGACAGACCTAAAAAAAGTCTTTTTAAACTCAAAGATCGTAACCTTGAGCTGGCTGCTGCTTTATCCGAGGAGTGAATTTGATGGAGCTGATGTCACACGTGGCAATACCTGGAGCTGAGAGCTGCCTCCCTGGCTTTTTTTAGTGCACTGCATCCTGTTCCAAATTGCTCACCTAGAAGCCTTCAGTAGTAGCCTTGGGCATGAGGAGTGTGATATGAGCAATATTCCATTTAAGTGCTGTTATCCCAAAGCTGCTTCTTTTTCTTCCTTTTTGGGCGTTGCCATCCCAGCTCGAAGAGAGGAGCAGAGCTGTGCTATGGCAGCATTTCAATTCTCCCTGCCTTCCCCACCAAACTAATTTTGTTGCCTGAGTCACATTATAAATGGAGGTCAGCCTGAAAGGTGACGTGGTTTACAAGCAAAATCATAGTTAATTAAATGGCAAGAAGCAAAAATTGATTTTGATCGAAACTGTGGCAAGGGCTCCACAAAAGGTCCACCTGAATGCAGAAAGCCAAAGGTCCTATGCTGGCAGGTGCTGACAGTGCACTCCCTGTGCTACAAAAGGCTACTTCCTATTGTTCAGTTTCCTGGTTATTTATCCCCAAGTCCACTCGATGCTATTGTGATTTATTGCCATTTCAGAGGGCAACTTCTCTGCCCACTGTTTCGCAGTGTTCCATTTATAAAGCATTAAGAGGATGTGATACCAGCCGGTGATGAATACAGTGCTAGTTYGGTAATTTTCTTCCAGGAAACGCTAAGATTTATCTCTGGCCCTTCAGCAGTCCTGGGAAAGGGCCATTCTGGTAAGTGCCCAAGAATAAAGGACAGTTTTAGAGCTGGAAAAAGGCAGGAAGCCTGCAGGATGGGTCTAGACACTGTCAAGCAAAGCATGGCTGCCTGGAAGGAGTTGTATTGAATGCTGAGGTTGGCAGGAGGGTTCAGTGTCTGCCGTTGACATGAACAAGTCTTTGAAACCCCTACATTTTAGGTTACTTTGGGAGAGGAAAAAGGAATTATTCTCCTTGGTGTTGAGCAGCCTGCCGGGGGGTAAATGAGACRCTGAGTTTCCCTCGGAGCATGAAAATTGGCCCGGATTCAATTACGTTTCCTGGCAAGCTCTTGCAGACATTTGTACCGAGGAAACTTCCCAGCCCGGGTTGGTTTTTGTTGCTGCCTGCAGCACTGATGTGCTGTGAACTTGGCATGTGCTGCTCGGGGGCTGCCCTAAATCCTGCCCGTGGCTCTGCAACTTCAGGGTGGGGATGGAGCTTCATGGAAGTGCCTTGTGACTGAAGAGCAGAGGAGGAGCAAAGCCCAGCAGCCACGAGCCTTCAACAACCCTCACACAGAGGCTTTCGGGACCCCAGGGTGCTGGAAACTTGGAATAGTTTGGAGCTTTTTTCTTTTGTGTGTGGGTGGATGCTCCCCTGGCTTCCTCCTGGCCTTGGGGCTTTGTGAACAAGCCCACAGTTAATCGTGGAATTTCAAACATGTGTGTTTACTTTCAGGAACCTAACTTTAGACTTCACCAGCTCGCTTTCCTCTAAACCAGCTCAGTTTCCCATGTTTCAGTGGCCAGGAGTGGTTTGGGGGGAGTTGTTTCCTTTTTCTCACCCTGTAAGGCCTCTCAGGAGCTTCAGAGGCTGGTGTATCTAAAAACTTGGCAATAACTGTATATGTGGTCCATTTATGTGATGATAAAACTGTGTTAGAAATTTCCTAGKAGTTGCTTTACATCTAGATTTTACTCTAGGTTGTAAAAGTACCACCTGGTCTGAGAAGCACAGAGGCAATAAATACTAAATGTTGAATATAATTCAGAAAATGATGAATTTTTCAGTCAGGAAAGGCAATATTGTGGTAAGTTCTACTAGAACTGATTCCTAGCTCTGCAGAGGTGTCCCTGGGCAGTGGGTTCTTCCATCCTGGTGAGCCTTGTGGTGACAGGGGACACTGTGCTGCCAAGACCAGAAAACATCCTGATGTGCAAGTAAGGCTGAAGGTAATAGTCATTGTGAAGATGTGCCAGTTACCCCCAAATCCCAAGCACTGCAAATCCCTCTTAAGCTTAACATGCTTTGATTTAATTATTAATAAATCTTAGGAGAAAAAAAATCTGTTCACATGTCTAAACCTGCTATTTTGTGGAGCATCCTGCAGTACGTGTGCTGTTAAGATTATATCCCGCAGCCAGATTAGATTAAAATCACTTCAAAGAGGGGTATTTATTTATTTATTCCAATCTAATGATTGTTTTCCTCTAGAGATATGCTTTATCTTTTTTTATATATATTTTTTGCAAGACAGAGCTCGCTGTGCTGTGTTTGCCAGTGTACAGAATCTGTTTAAAATGCAGTTTAAAAACTGAAGTTTTCATGGTTCACAGCCCTCCATGGCTGGGTGCCACAGCCTACTGGTGAGATCACTCTCCAGTTTGCAGCTGACTGCTTTAGATGACAGTGTGACTGACCCTGGTGCAGTGCAAACCCCTCTCCATTCCAGTTCCCCCAGTAAGCACAGCGTTCATTCTTGGAGGGGCTGGAGCTTTGCAGGTGCTGGAGCCCACACAGGTCGCCACCATGGAGCCAGATCTGCTGRTGAGGAGTCCTGATGTGCCAAGTTCAGTTCATCTCCAGCTCTGGACTAATTAGAAGGAATAAACCCAAGCAGGAGGGGCTGATGCTGCCAATCCTGAGACAGCCAGTAGTGCTCACCTCAATCCCAGTCACAGCCCATGCCAGGGATTTCAGTTCAGTTCAGCTGGTGTGAGTTGGAGTTGTCTGTCCAGCTCGTGCTGGGGAAGAGTCAGTCAGAAAGTAGTGGCCAGGTGCTGAATATCTCAAAGGGAATAAATGTTAATTAATTTCTAACTAGAAAAAATAAAAGGGGTGCTTGTCAAGATATTTCAAATGTGTTTGTTTTCAAACACTGAGATCTCGATTATGAAAATCAGTATTGATTTCATAGAGAAGAAAAACTGAATCAGGATTTAAATTATAAGAAATTCAGCAATGGAGTTAAGGCTAGCATTTCTGTACGAGTCTGAATTTCTTTTTCTAATGCTCAGCAGTGACCTAGATGTCACCAATTTGTTTACTGCAAATCAAGCTGAAAGAGCGATTTTAGGCTTCCACTTMAAATTATTTCTTGTAAGTCCAGTATTTCCTTTAAAATTATTATTGCCACCCCAATCTTTTATGAACCTTTGGCATTACCTAAAACAATTATCTGCCTGCAGGAACAACTTGCCTTTATAGCTCTCTCTAAAACATTGCTCTCCATACTGGAGCTAAAGCTTCTGTAAATACATGTTTTGACCTTCAAGGAAGCACTGCTGTCATGTAGCAGGAGCCTGGCTATTCCGAGGTGAATGCTGTGACCACTCCTAATCACTTGTTCTCTCTCCTAATGTGCCATTATCCTGTTTATTGCTGTGTGCACCTCGCTGGGGCACTTGAGCAAGAGGCTTTCTGAGAGCGTCACAGTTCAGGCTCTAATGAGCGTTAATGATGGAGCAGGTGAGCAAACCCTCCCCTCATCTTGCTGCCAGAAATGCTGCTCCCTCAGTCAGAGCACGGCTGGGCTCTTTCAGGGCTGCACACAAATTTGCCATCAATTAAATAATGTTTTAGACACCGACCTCCTTTGGGCCTGCAGGGATAGGAAGTGAATCCTTGCTTGGTGTCAGACGTTATTGGAGTAAAAAGGTGGATGCTCAGATGAATATGGGAATAGTGTGATCTGTTTTTCTGTCTACAGTGAAGGCTCTTAATTTTGTTTGTCTGCTTTTCACTGAGAAATAGGTCTTGTTTGTGCCAGCCTTCTGAAGTTGATGAAATGAGGAAAAAAGGAAAATACAATTATTATTTTTTTCTTGCTGACTGTGGTTGTTTCTGTTGCTTACTCAGGTAAAGCTCTGACAACTCACAGTGGTTTTGTCTTCTGATTAAAAGGAGCTGGATTCTTGTTTTGTCTCTTTGGTCTTGCTGGGCATGATTTGGGACAAGGAGCTGCTGCCCACAGGCTGTTTGCAAAGTTTCACTGAATGTTGTGTRCCCACAGTCATGACTGCATCTCATCTATAAAGGCTGAGCAACTTTTCAGTTCCTCAGGCAATTCCTTGATGTTGTGGATGTGACAGGTCTTCAGTCATCATTTCTGAAAGACTCCAAGAATTCCATCTCCTTCAGAGAATCAGAAGAAAATCCAGGTTTAGGTTTATTTTACCAGGTTTTATTACATATCTTGGACTTTGGGCAGTGCTGATTGTTGCTGTCTCCTAGGAAGGAAATGGAGAATGATCCAAATGTGTTTTGTTGGTGGTTGTGCTGTCAGCCCTGCACCTCGGTGAGGTGCTGTGTGTGTTTCTCACAGCACCAGGTCTGTGTTACTCTGCGTGGGAAGGGTGAATGGGCACCAGCCTGGATTGTCAGACTGACATTCAGTGCCCAAAACTATTTCTGGTAGTCTCAGTGGTACCCAGCAGGCTTGGTCAGCTTTGGGCAGCACTCGCTCAGTGAAGATGCAGAATCTCTCATAAATTAATATTTGTATGAGATTTCTTGGCCGTTGGTTTAATCAACCTTTGCGTGTTGAGCTGAGGAGATGCATAAACATGGAGCTAATGAGCTGTACACAGTGAGTAATTGCTGTGCTGCAGGAAAGCTTCGTGTCCACACTGTTCACTCCATTGCTGCCAGGTTCCATGGGCACTCTGACCTGTGCTGGTTTTGCATTCAGAAGGTCTCAGCAGAAATCTGCTCTGGGAGGTTTCTGGAGCATGAAGGTGGCAGTGCTGACAGTGTCACATCGCTGTCATCGCGTTGTTTGTGCCGTCTCAGCAGTGAGGACTCTTTCAGAAGTGGCCTCTTAGAGGTTTTGGCAGATGTGGCTTCTCATGTCTGGGCTCGAGCTTTCTCCTTCCCCCCCTTTTGATCTTTGAATGCTTTCTCAGTTGTTTTAATTGGGGTTTGTGAAACAATGACTAAAATKAAATCAGCTTACAAGTCTTGAATCCTTCAACTCTTCCCATGTTTTGGAGGTCATATAAGAAGTCCCAAAGCCTTTCTAGCTGCTCCTTAGATGTTTTGCTCTGTATGGCAGCMCTGATGCTTGTGGACATCTGGACAAGGAGAAAAAAAAATTACTGATTTCTCCAGCTTGGTTCTGTCACCCTGTTTCCCAGAACTTTCTAAAGTGCTGCAGCCAGAAGGATTTGAGCAGGGGCTTGGACCAGATGGCCTCTAGAAATCTTGTTCCAGCTTAAATCTCTATAATTCCAGTAACATTGGACACTTTGAGCCCCAGTTAGCCTTGTTGCTGAGATCCCTCTTTGCACAGCAGTGGTTGGATTTGAGGGGAGTTGTGCCGTGTTTATATACAAAGACCTTTAGTGCTCCATTTCAAGGTTTGATTTCTTAAATGCTGGAGCAAACAGAAGAGGATGGTGGCACCTCTGCAGCCCCTTTGTGCACATCTTGCTGTTACCTGCCCCGCAGCAGCTCGGGTTAGCAAGTCTTTGCTGAAATGAAGGAAGTTGTAGCCATTCATCTTTCAGCCTAATGGACCACAGAAATTACAAGCTGTAGCATGCAGCTTAATCTTGCCACAAGGCAGAGTGCTGCATACTTTGCTTTCAATTTATGCATGCCATGCCTTTTTGTTAAGTGCAAAAGAGCAGTTGACAGGGTTTCTCCAGAGAAGTTGCCTTGGTGGATACCAGTGCATTTCAGCATAGTGAACTGAGTGATGGTGGTTTCTTTACCATTCAACAACCACCTTTGAAATGTGAGGACAGAGCTATGGATTATTCTGTGTGTGTCAAGCAGCAGAGGAGAGCACAGCAGCTATTTTGGTTTTAACCCTGCAGATGACCCAGTTCTTGAAGTATTTCCGTTGCTGTTAGGAGATGCAGTCAGGGCTGGAGCAGCGGTCGCGCATCTGTGCTCGGTCAGGCCTTCACCCAGGGGTGGCTCTTTGCCTCTTTCTTTTCTCTGTTCCTCCTTGTATTATAACTTTGAATTGTCTCTCTGTTGTTGCAGTGTGCAGAGGAGTGAATGCCCCATGTTGTGTTAGTGCCTGTCTGCCATGCTGGCCTGTCTGCCAGGACCAGGCGACCTCTCCTTTCAGCTTCTTTCTTACACGCAGATGAACACTGGACTTCAGAAATGTGAGTGATGTTTTGTCTGCAGGATGTGGTTAACTGTTAAATCTGGCTCTGGTTCCGCTGTGACATAAACATTTAGGATACAGTGGAAAAACTATTTAATGTAGAGTCTTTCTTTTGTTATGCCTTCAAGGCATCTGTCAGGAAAGGCTCTGAGAAATGGCTGTAGAGGTTCACATGTGTGCAGCTCCTCTGTTCCTGGCTCTGAAAAGGTTAATTTAACCACAGCAGGATGCAGCAGGTGAGGTTCCTGTGAGATTCGTGCCTCTCTGCTGAAAAGGTTTTGTGCTAAAAGTGTGCCAGCTGATTTGCTTCTCAGCACAACTTTTTCCTCAATCTTTTTCACTTCCCTTCGTGCAATTACTTGTAGACACCAATAAAAGTTAGATCAGTCTAATGCAAACCTTTTGAGGTCAGCAGCTCTTGCTCTACATACCTGGGGCTTATACTGCAAATATTAGTGAGCTAGCCTAAATTACCAAAGTTCAAAGTTTCCATCTTCTTCTGATGTCTCTGGTGCCTCTGAAAATATGTCTGCAGAGTGCTCTGATAATTCTTTTTTGATAACTTCAGTCATTTTTTTCATAGTTGTACTGGTATTTTTAAGAACAACTTGTGCTTGGGAAAGTTAGTTTATTGACTAGAGGGTTTTTTTAACTCTTACTCTGTCTCTCCTCTTTATCACTGAAGTAGCACACTGATTGTTCAGCTGAAATTTCGGAACTGCCAAGATTTCTGTGTAAAGTCTGTGTACTTGGTTCTTAGGGCTGTGACCTGTCTCTTGTGTTTGAAATGTGCATTGGAAGATCTCAGTTTGCTGATGCACTCATTGCTTTTTAAACCCAAGTGATTTACAGTCCACTTGTAGCTAAATTGTTCAGACAGTGAGGCTTGTGATGCTGCAGGAGATAAATAGGGAAGATAATTTTGCACTTTAGGAGTGACCTGCTCGTGGTCATGGTCCTGCCAGAAGTGACTGACACGGTTCACATACACACCTGAGCTCCCCCACAGCCCTTCTGCTGACTCCATGGGCTTGGTTATTGTAATACCACCCAACAACAATAAAAATCTTCACTCACCAAAGGACTGGTGATAGCATCAGGCTGGGCATCCCCTCCTTTCTCATTCCTGTTTCCAGTGTGAGCATTGCCTGTGGCATGAGGATGTGCCCAGGTCTGTGCATTGCGTGAGATTTCTTTGTCCCAGCTGAGTTCTGAAAGCAAAATGTTGAGGTTCATGTGAGGGCAGCTGTGCATAAATCAGGTATTTGCTAATTACAGCTTTACAAGGCAGCATGCTGCTATGTTGGGCAGTTTTCCACACCTGATGGTACCGATGCTGTTTCTTGGAGATTTGCAGATCCATGTGCTGAAAGCATTGCTGTGTCCTGCTCAGTGAAGAGCTTTGGGAGCTGCATTTCAAAGAATTTAGGACATAAAGTAGCTGGCAGGCACGGGCTGGCAGTGGTAATGCTCAGCTGTTGGGTTTGTTCTGATTTTATGGAAGATGAGGCTGCTGGTACAGACCTTGCTCAGCCCCTCTGCAGATGTGGGCAGGATTAATTGGTGCATTTCTCTTCTGCTGGAGATGCATGAGTAGCCCAGCCCCTGGCCAGGGCAGAGCTGAGTTAATGAGCATTTTTTAATGAACAGTGACTTGAGACTTTGATGGGGGGTGGAAGCAGGCTGTAATAATAGTGCTGTTGCTTTTATAAAAGCTACAGAATTCCACAGGATTGCCTTTCTTCAGACTTACAGGGTTTGTATTAATAATTTTTAAGTGTAGTTTTCTGGATCAGACTTTTTATTAGTGCTTAAAAATCCATATTAGCTCAATTACCTTTTTTTTTTCCATATTCACTCTCTAATAAGGGGCTTGTTCTTACAAGTGGTCCATGCAGTAGGAGTTTGGTAGATTAATATGCACATATTTTTTCCTTTAGAAACTGGTGACTAAAGGACTTCCAATTTCAGTATTTTTTGTTGAATTCCAGCCTGAGTTCAGGCTAACCCTGAAATTCCTTTTCCACACAGGGGATTTCTCACTGGGCCAGTATTGATATTCTCTCCTTCCTCCCAGTGACTCCAGTATAAACCTGACTGGTAAACTGGGATATTTGAGGCAAGATTGTGCAGGTTGTGTCTGCAGCTGCTGTTAGGCATCCATCACAGCAATGCCAAACCTTCTGGGGAGAAAAAAAGGTCATTTTTCTGTGACAATGGTGCAAAATCAAGTCAAAGGTGCTTCTTAGGAAGTGTTTTGTTAGGAGGGGACATCAGAGAAGAGGAGATTAGACTGAATATGGGATCATCAGCTAAACTGAGTCTTTTTTGGGAAGATTCTTTCTGTAAAGCCTTTAGAGAAACTGCTRAAATGGAGGGTTGTATGCAGAAGGTGGACACAGCTGGTTCTGGCTTGTCCCAGTGCAGGAGCTCTCATTAGGGTAGCAATCCTGAAGGCCTGTTTGTATTTTGTTTAATGACAATGAAAATTTAACCATAGGCAGCTTTTAAAAAGCAGTGGGTTTTAAAGTCTTAATGTGAAATGCACTTAAAAGATGTTCCATTAGTGCTGAGGTGAGGCAGGGAGATCTGTCTCATTCCATGACAAAAGCAGCTGCAGTGCTGAGAGCAGGAGTGTGACCGGAGGAATCGGTTGCCACGGGATTAGCAGGAGTTGTGAACCTGCAGCTCACCAGTTTATTGGGGTAATTGCTCATATGCACAGCTTTGCCTTATAATAAACATGGAATAATTACTTTTCAATGGAAGTATTCTGCCTTGCATTCACCATTAGGGAGCTTCCTGGAGCTCATCCCATTGTTCTCCTAATGAAGCTTCTTCCTCTGCCGTTGCCTCATCATTTTATTATGGCCTGATCTGGAATTCTTCCTCTTGCACACAAATGATGATATTCCAATACCAGCATTTTCTTTCAGATTATTCTAGCAGGTTTTTCATTCACTTAGTTACCAGAACTAATTGTTCTTTATTGGTTTGTAGGGTATTTGTATGGGATATTCAGATTCTTGCTCACTGTGTAATGCCTTTCTCCTAATATTTTACTGCCTTAATTACTACAGTCATGGAATCTTGCCTGTGGAACTACTAGCAAAGCACTTTGGGGCACTCAGAAATACATCACCTTCAGGCCTGGGTAACATGGCTGAGAGTTAGCCTGGAGTAAAAAGAGCATCATCTTACCTGTGCATAAACCAGGTGCTGTTTGGAATGGTACTTGGGTTCAGAAGATCCCATCCAAGGGATTTAGAAGGTGGTTTGCCTTTGGTAGGTTGCCACACTTGATGCTGGAGTGTTAGATAAGTTTAATTGAGGGGTTATTTTCTCTCAGAGGAAGGAATTCTTCCAGGTTTGGGAGTAGAGGTGTGTCTGCCTGACTGATGGCTGCAGCCTGTTCAAACATCCATGTTTTAGCTGCTTCCTGAAACTCCTGTGTAGCAGAAAATCAGATGATTGGATAAAAGAATACTCAGTGTGGCTGTTTAGTGTTTATATTTAATTTGCTGACTTRCCTGTAGAAATATAAACCAGGCTGGGAAATTTTGATGCCAAAGGTGTCTTAAAGTACCTCCTTAATTTTTCATCTGAAAACAGAATGTGACAGTGTCTGCAAGCATAACATAAACCATAACACAGACAGGTATGGGGTCCTTTGTCCTTTGATTCTTCTCTGGCTCATGGGGGGTTGCCAGGGTCATGTCTTGGGGAAGAAACAGACCTTAATGAGCRTGGGCAATGCTAAAAATAAAGGTTGGGAGTTCATGGAAGGTCTTGGCTTTTGAGGCAGGGTAATACTGGAAAATGCCATTCTAAGGCTCTCCTCTCTGTTAGGAGCACAGCAGCTCGCTCAAAAGGGCAGATATAAACACCTGCCTGCAGAGACAGGTACAGGGATGTGCACAGAGAGATGTTTGGGTTAATATTTCCTTTGATTAAGAGAAAGGGATGATTTGTGCCAGTGTCTGGGCAGCACAGGGAGCACAGGTATAACTGGCGCCGTGGTACGAGCTGTGCTAGAGAGGGGAGACAAACTGCTTGTAAAGCTTCTTATTTCACAAAAGATATTTTTAATACTTCCATAATTAACCTTTCTTCTGGTATCCATTCTATTTTCCATTTTCTGACCTTTCTTTTCTGAAAGTGAGAGCTCTTAGAGCAGAGCTGCTCTTCCCTCACCTGTGACAACAGGAAGCTGCAGGATGCAAAGAGAGAAGTGGCTGGTACTCATCTTTTGAGGCAATTTGCTTGAAAGAATCAGAGGTGGATTTTCAAGAGGAAGGGCTGTTTGCCTGGGAGCAGAATGCTCTTTGCTGGAGCATTAMATTTCCTTGGGTCAGAGGGCCAGATATGGGGCTGGGATATTCTTGGGTGGCTGCCACATTCCCTGTTCTCTCAGCACAGCAAATAGCACAGGGATGCTGAAAGTTTTAGGAAAAAGGATGGACATTTTTTTCCAGTGAACTGTTTGCAAGGTGAGGGGGCGGGGGGGGGGGGAATCAAGCAAAAGCTAAATTGGATTGTCAAAGCTGCAAGCCATTATTTGAAGATTATAAAATCAGCAGGAGTCCCACAGGAGTTAGGCAGCAGAGCTGTGGTGGGAAGCAGCCCAACTCTCTGCTTGGAATGTGATTATGGCAAGAGACACACACGCATTTCCCTAGATTTCTGAAGTTCTTTGGAGGAGCAGTTGGAGCTTGTGAGCCAGGTGGGTATCTGGTAAATCAGAGGAAGTGAAACCACACCTCTGTCTCCAGAAGGCTTTTGTCTCTGTCTGGGGAGTAGCATGTTTTTAATCCTGTGAGGTAATCRCATCACTTTGCCATGTCATGTGGGGATGTTGTCCTTAGCAAGGTGCCACCTTGAAAAGTCAGCTGAGGAAATAATTGCAGGCCATAAAATAATCAGCCTCCTTCCATTTGCTGGGTTTGGGCTGACAAGAGCTTCCTAATGCACAGAAAGACACTCAGTGCTTTCAGATGTCAGCACCCAGGAAAGGAGCGGGGTGTAAATGGAGGCTTGAGCTGATGCTTTGATGTGCATAGGGTTTGCAAGGCAAGGGTTTGGTAGTGGGGGGATGCAGGAGCTGCTCAGAAACTTCTCCCATGTCTGATGGAGCCAATTCCAGCTGGCTCCAGGATGGACACACTGCTGGAACAACCGATTTAAGAAGAGGGAAAAWCCTGTGTAACTGCAGCTGGAGAGAGGAGTGAGGATRTGTGAGAGGAACAGCTCTGCACAGACCCCCAGGGCACTGCAGAAGGAGGAGGAGAAGGTGCTCCAGGCCCCAGAGCAGAGATTCCCATGCAGCCCATGGTGAGGCAGCTGTGTCCATCTCCTTGTGCTGTGGAGGTGGAGAAAGTCAGGAGTGAAGCTGAGCCTGGGAAGAAGGAGGGGTGGAAGGAAGAGGTTTTTATTTCTCATTACCTTACTCTGATTGAATTGGTAATAAATTAAACTAATTTTCCCAAGTCTATTTTGCCCGTTTTAGTGAGTACTATCTCTCCTTCCTTATTCTGACCCTGTGTTTTTTCTTCCATGCCTGGCTGAGGAAGGGAGTGACAGAGCAGCTTTGGGGGCACCTGGTGCCCAGCCAGGGTCAGCCCACCATAGTATGGTTCCCACCTCAGGATTACAGGGGCTTCATGTTTAATTCATATCTTTCTGTTTTGAAATTCCATGGTAAAAATACTGAGAATGGTTTGAAGAGTGATGAGGAGGCATCTTAAATTAAGAGACTAAAAACCAGCCCACCCCTGCAAGCTGTGAGGAATATTTCAGCTGGAGACAATCTGATGTTTATAACAGTTACCTGTTTTTGTCCAACTGCAAACATACTCTGATGAGAACATGGTTTTGTTTTGCTCCCCTGGGCAGGTTTTGCCTTAAGCTGAACTGGGGCTTGTGTTGGTCACCAGGTAATAAAGGGAATGAGGTGTCTGCTCCATGACCCGCTGGTCTGGCAGGATGAAGTTTCCTTGCCTCTTGAATCCTTGGAGATTTTCTCCCGTTGTTGTGTGACTGTCTTGCCCTGGGCTTGATCCCTTGCTCACCAGAACTGACCAATTTCCTTTCTCCGCAGGGGACACTACACAGAAAATGAGATCTGCACAGTATCCTACCCCAGCAGAATTGGATGCTTATGCTAAGAAGGTCGCCAACAATCCACTGACTATAAAAATCTTCCCGAACAGCGTCAAGGTTCCCCAGAGGAAACACGTACGCCGTACTGTGAACGGACTCGATACTTCGGGCCAGAGGTACAGCCCCTACCCATCTCAGGCCACCACCAAAACCGGCCTGCTGGCCATAGTCAAATCCCCAGCGAAGGGAATCATCAAGGACTTTGACGGGACGCGCGCGCGCCTGCTGCCGGAGGCGATGATGAACCCCCCCTCCACGCCCTACGTTGCACCAAGCACTTTATCCCACCCCCAGGCGCTCGCTCGCCAGCAGGCTCTCCAGCATGCACAGACTTTGCCGCTCCCCCAGAGCATCCCGCAGCACCCTCAGGGTATTCCACAGCCACCCAGCTTACCGCACCCTCAGGGGATCCCGCAGGCGCTGCCGCACCCGCAGAACATGCAGCAGCAGCAGCCGCAGGGCTTGCAGCACCCTCAGCCCATGGCACACCAGACCCTGCAGCACGGCCCGAACCCGCTGCTGCAGCCGGGTTTGCACGGAGGCAGAAAGATGCCGGACGCAGACGCGCCGCCGAATGTGACCGTGTCTACCTCAACCATTCCCCTCTCTATGGCTGCCACCCTGCAGCAGAACCAGCCACCGGACCTGAGCAGCATTGTGCACCAGATTAACCAGTTCTGCCAGGCCAGAGCTGGCATTAGCACTACCTCAGTGTGTGAGGGACAGATCGCAAACCCCAGCCCTATAAGTCGCAACCTGCTTATCAATGCAAGTACCAGGGTATCTACTCACAATGTCCCTACACCCATGCCTTCCTGTGTAGTAAACCCTGTCGACCATGCTGCTGCTGCTATTCCTCCTGCCTCTGTTAATGTGCCCATGGTCAATATTAACAGGGTGCCACCCGCCTACCAGAACGAAATCAAATCGGTTGCGTGGAACCAGCACCAGCTTGCACATCTGCAGCAAATGTGTGGGGATGCTGCTGGGCCTGCTGGACTCGCAGGGAAGCACCCTCAGAGAGAGATTGCGGGGCAGAGTTTCCCTGGCAAAACTTCCAACTACCCTCAAGAACTGTGCATGGGCCAGTCCTTCAGCTTGAAGCCCCCCATYGAGAAGCCTACGCCTTCTCCTCCTGTGAACGGGTTGCAGGGACCTTTGCCATATACCAATGGGCACTATTTCCAGCCCCTCTGGAATAACATTCTGCCCACGCCCAACAGTGACAGCTCTGGGTCCCAGGACCTCACCATGCCTTTCCATGGGGGGCAGCCAGCGGGAGCGACGCTGGATTGTGCAGGAGGAACTCATTACAGAGCTGGAGCTGGCCCATCCAGCCAGAATAATGTGATGCAGACCATGGATTACCTAAGTGGGGACTTCCAGCAGTCCTGCTTCCGAGACCAGAGCATGGCCGTGCTGGGAAAAGTCCATCGGCCTCCCATGAACCGAGCACCTGAACCAACCGATAGTCGAAATCTTCATATTCAACACCCAGGGTATAGATAGGCTGCAGTCACTTTCTCAGAAAAAAAAAAAAATTATAGGTTTTAGTCTTAATTTTAATTAATAAGCAAGGCGTTTTTAACTTGCAAACTTGTGTGATCATTATAGTACCCATTGGAAGAAGACATACTGTATATTTAAAGAGCTTTGCTTACATGTTATCTCTCTCCTTTATGCATCAAATATTTAACATGCCTTTTGTGTCAAAGAATTTCATTACACTACTTCACGCCACAGCTGTTTCCTCACAGCAGAGTTCCCCTTTGTGCAGCTTTTTTATTTTTCTTTTTTTTGCCTTCTGCTGAGCAGCTCCTCGCTGGACTGAGGTTGAGTTGCTGCAGGGTTTTGCAGCCACATCTGTGCTCCAGCGAGAGCGAGGTGTAGTGTAGCTGCTTCCATTTCCATCTCAATTTCCTCACAAGATTAAGAGCAACAGAATTTTGTCAGGGAGTAGGRCTTGTTTTCAACTCAAAAGCCCATTTCATTAATGCATTAAACATTGACCATTTGCACTGTCTAGAGGCCTGTGTAATTGAAAAAGAGCCTACGTTTGAAAAGAGCCAGCTAGGGGTATGTATTTAGGCTTTAATAGAGGGAGAAGCTTTTCAGCTGTTTCTTGCTCACATTTATCATTTAGACTTTGTCCAAAGTCAAAAGTCTCTGGCAGATTTTTCTGACACTTTGTGTTTTCTGGACAGGGTATGAGGAGGGGAACGGCGGGTTTGGGATGAAGGCAGCCACRGGGAGCTGCCTTTCTTCGTGTTCCCCCTCCCCAGTGCCCTTCCACCAGCCAATAAACTCACGTTGTCTGAATCCCTCGCTGCTAGGAGTCTGGCCAGCCTCGTGTGAAGGGAATCCAGACCCACTGACAACTCCAAAAAGGGTTCAGCAGTTCTCTGGAAGCTGGAATTACTGTCAGGGTGAGGAGATGCAGCTCAGCCCATCCCCGGTGCAGCGAGCGCTGTGGGATGGGAGTTGGTTGGTCTGAATCAAAGCTCCTCTCACAAGCCACTGTGGGATTGACAGTCCCTGTTCCTCTCCATCAAAACACCCCAGCGGATTTAATGGAACAATTCTTCTCCCTGGGAATTAGTGAAGCTATTTATAACATCCCTTTTTCCCAGGGTCTCGGTGCCTAACTCCTTCTGTTCCTTCCCCACGTCACTTCCAGCAGCCAGTTGAGTCAGTGACTGTAGGACACTAACTACTGGGTAACCTCAGCATCTTGTTCTCCTCTGTGTACCAAAACATCCCTTTCCTTTCTAACAGCAGAATTTATTGTAAGTAGAAAATTCCTCATCTCTGTTAACGAGACTAATACTTGAACATAATGATCACAATCAAGTTTGGAAATTAAAAAAAAAAAAAAAAAAAAAAAAAAAAAAAAAAGAAAAAAAAGTTTAAAAAAATAAATGCATTGATTCTTTCTATGTACACTGGCTAAAAAAATATTGCTCTACACTGTAACTTTTAAGTGTAATATTTCTGTATGAATGTCGCCTGGTAGTGTGGGTTTGAGTAGCATTGTGTATGGGTGAACCCACTGGCCTCTGCCATCCACTGGCCTCCCTCACAGCCCTTGGAAAAACAAAGCCTTAAGTATTTGCTCCTTGAACTTTCCTTAATGAGCATGGTTTAAAAAAAAATCTTAAAGACATCATACAAAATTAAAAAAAAAATTTAAAAAAAAAGTTTTGAAGTGACGTCATAGTTGGCTAGAGATTCTTAAAAGTTTTTCGTAAATGGGAAAATTAGAAAACATTTATTTGTATTTTTTTAATTTAGAATGTGTAGTCCTGGGCTGTAACAAATATTTAGGTTTCAAAGCTTAGCAGAGTACATTTCTGACTCCTTGTAAGTTAGTACACTTATGTCATTATTTAAATTCTTTTAAGTGTACTATAACCCGTTCTTTAGTGGTAACTCCTGAGCAAAGTTAAGCAATTTGACTAAAGACGGATTAAATTATGTGTTGGCTTGTGTTGCCTTATATTTAAAAAAAGGAAAAATTGCCTGATTGTGTTATGCCAAATGATAGCAACATGAAGTCCTAATTTATTGTTTATAATCGTATTCCTGCAGTCTTTGTGAAAACTGGTAAATATACATCTATGAAAGAACGAAAACCCTGAGGCTTTTCATGCAATATTTTTCTGAATCCATTCTGTTGGAGCCAGAGTTCGAGTCTGAAGCTGCTTCCCCTACAGTCCCCCTGTCGTTTTCCCCATCCCAAACCCAACCCCAGCGAGGGCTGTGCTCTGACCTCACCCCTCCCTGCCCAGTCAGTCACTGTAAGGTGTTCTGCTCCTTTTTACTAAATCAAACCTTGGCCTCTCCTCTGGTCCRTAGCCTGCTCCAAATCTTAACCCAGACTGTTACTAAAAGCTAATTTTTAACTCCTGCTCCTCTCCTGAGAGCCTGAGCAGAGTCCTGTGCCGTGGTGGTGGTTGCCTGGGAGGTGTTTGGTGGTGCTGGCAGCACTCTGTGAGTTTTTGGGGACTGTTCTGCACAGGTACAGCCACGACCTCCGAGGCTTTGCCCCGGTACAGCAGGACCGGGAAGCAAAATTCCTGCTGAGACTCATCCAGGTGGGACATTGCTTGAAAAAAAAAAATAAGAATCATTTTACTATTAAAATATACTGAAACCTTTCCTTTTGGTCTGGCAGTGAGATTTTTCTTTGAACCAACCCTTTTCACCTCTGCAGCAGCCCTGTTGTGATGGGCTCTCCRTCCTTCCCTGCTCTGCCCTGAAGGGAAGCACTGTCCTGCCTCATTCCCAGGTGGGATGCTGGGAGCAGAGGTTGGATCCGTGGTGTGGGGTCTGGCTGTGGCACTGTCACCAGGGCGAGGGAGGGAAGAGCCTTGTGGTGCCTTGTGTGGGAGGAGCTGTGTCCTGCTCTCCTGGAAATGTGGAAATACCTCCCGTTGTTTTCTCTCCAAAAAGCTGGGAATGTTCCTTCTCTTCCAGGAGCCCCTTGTGGGTGGTCACCAACCTTTGGGGCTCACACTGCAGCTCCTCTTGCCTTTCTGTCCGTCCATGGGTCGCTGACTCCAGCACAAGGCTCTGCTCCCTGCTGGATCCTCAGTGCCTGCTCTGCTCCTTGAGGACGGAGTAAAGCTCAGGTGTTTCCTGAGCTCCTCACCCTCCCTCAGCAGCAGCACCATCCTCCCCATGCCCACTTCAGAACCTCGAGCTGGACCTTAGGAGGATCCTGGGAAGGATAAACACGAGCATGGTGTGGACCCTTCCACAGGGAATCTCTGCCCCGTGTTCGGAGCAGAAGCTTTGGAGCTGTTCAGCCACGAGCTCAGTTTGTTACARCCCAAAGTGAGCATTTTATAAAAGACACTCGTGAGTTTTCTTTAAACTTTCCATGTCAGATGTCTCTGGGGCCTGGCTGCTCCCGTGGAAACCAAACAGAGCTGTTTGCTGGGGATCACTGGGAGAGAACTGGGAATTGCTGCTGTGTTTCATTAAGCCCCAAGACTGATGATCAAGGCTGCTGCTTCTGTGCTACGGGTACCAATTAGAATTTTTTTATTATTATTATTAGTATTATTTTGTCCATGAGAAAAATAAAAAAAGAGATCTGGTCCCTCTGCCCCTTCTGCTGGTTTTATGCAGTGTGAGTGGCCTGGGGTCACAGGGTGGGTGCTTGTCCCAAAGGGAATTTGGGGAAGGGTCTCCACGGGTTTCTGGGATGGGAATGGATCAGGCAGAGTCCGGCTGGCTGCTCCAATAAGAGAAAACAGAAAATCTCAGAGAGAAAGGTGCTGAAATAACGGTTAAAAATGGGAGGAGGAGTGGAGGAGGGGGTTTGAGTCCTGCCAAAATTTTAAAGGGGATTTGTAACACTCACAATCACCTTCCAGAAGATGGGACCTGCCAGGGTTTCCTCCCCTCTCCCAGGATTGTACATCTCATTTAATCTTTGCTTTCCTCTCTCAGAAGGACAAAACTCCAGCCTCATCTCCCTGCAAACCTGAGTGTCAAAATCCCTTTCTTCTTGTTCCCACTGTTCCCCAAAAACTATGGACATTTGGTTCCCACATGGTTTTCCTGGAATTTGGGTTAAACCAGGCAGCTTAGCCTGGCTGAGCTCAGGCAGGAAGAGCTGTTTGCCCACAGGCACTGCTGCATCCCTCTCCAGCATCYGGAAATTCCAGCAGCAGCCACTCCATCCATCAGAGCTTCAGGATCCTCTTCTCCTTTGACTCAAAGCTTCTTTGATATCTGGTTTCTTCATCCATCCCCCCAACAGGAGCAATCTCTTCTGCAAGGAGTTTTCAGGAGACTTTCTCATCATCCAGTTGGGCCTGGAGCAAGGATCTGGTGGAAAACAATCCAGCAGGGACTTGGTGTGAGCAGCTGCTGCCTCCACCGAGGAATCACCTGCAGCCACAGCTAAGCTGAGGGCTTTGAGTAAAATCCAACGTTTTAAAACTTCTCCTTTAGGGCCAAATGGGTTTTTCTTCCAAAGATTTTGACCCAAGGTAGGCAACGCCCAAATGTTCTCTGCGGACTCCAGCAGCTCCAGCAGCTTGTGATGCTCAGAGAGGAGCAACACTGGGGATGCTGCAAAAATTCAGAGCTGAAAAAAAATCCTGAAAAAAATCCTTGGGGGGTCCTGGGGGCTCCAGAGGGTGGAGGAGCCAAAGGAAAGTGGCACATTGTGGTCAGCTGCTGGAGGGGCACACACTGGACACCCTCCAGCAAGAGCCACCTTTCGGATGCTCTTCAACAATCAGCAGAGCCAAATTGCAATAAAATTCCTGGAGTGTTTCATCTGCTTAGTTTAAGTTAATTTCAAAGCCTTTGGGTACAGGCTGTTGGTTCTGCTGCGGTGGCTGCAAGCCTGAGAGTGAAGTGAAATTGCACCAAAAAACTGCTGTGAAATCTGGTCAGCTTTCACTGCCCTCAAACCCCTCAGTCCTGGGGGCAAAAGGGACTCAGACAGGTCTTTAATAAAGGATGTGCAGAGGAAATTTTTCTCACGTTTTTCTCCCTATACAATATCAATGTCTAGTTTCATTGTCTCGGAGAAGAAGCATCAAGAATCAGCACAAATTTGGGCTCTATGGTGTGAGCAGATGAAGTGGTTTTGCCAAAAATCCTCCCTGTCTACAATCCCAAAGGGGTTAAAAAGGTTTGGGGGTCATTTAGGGCATCTCCACTGTGGTGAGGGTCTTACACAGGCAAAGGGCCCTCCAGGTGGGGTCTCCCTCGATTTTTCAGGTATTTCATAAGATTTTCCTCTCGGATTTSAGCATCTTCTGAAGGTCCTTCCAGTGTCCCAGCAACGCTGGGACAACGGAGCAGGGAGTGAGCTGGCAGCCCAAACCTTTAGAATAAACCCTCAAACCACCGAGTTTCCAGGAAGTTTATTTTTAAACTTGATATTTGAGGCTAAATTTAGTCGCAAGAATCGATTTGTCTCCCTCTGCTCCTTGAGCATTGAGAGCATCTCCCCCTCCTGCTTTTCCTGCAGCCCCGGCCCTGCTGGGGAATCGCTGCCACGCTGAAGGTTAAGAGGTGCTCCAAGATCCCRCTGACATTTCCAGACAGAGAGGGCTGGAAAGGGGCAGGAAAAGGGGGAAAATCAACCCAAGCAGGGAAAGCAGAGCTGGGAGTTGGTCCCTGAGGTGGGGACAGGGACAACTCCAAGCT
Organism: Cardinalis cardinalis; assembly: GCA_014549065.1. Taxonomy (NCBI): domain Eukaryota; kingdom Metazoa; phylum Chordata; class Aves; order Passeriformes; family Cardinalidae; genus Cardinalis; species Cardinalis cardinalis. The sequence continues at coordinate 441,112 of JACDOX010000179.1, forward strand.
CCCATGGTTGGTTTTTCATCCAGGAGCTGCTGCCCAGGCTTCTTCCAGCACCTCTTCCCACTTTTAGTTCATAAATTATATAAGGTTTTATTTTATTTTATTTTATTTTATTTTATTTTATTTTATTTTATTTTATTTTATTTTATTTTATATTTTATTTTATTCTATTTTTTATTTTTTATTCTATTTTTTCTTTTACGGAAACTTGTTGGAATGAAGGGTTGCCAACACCCTGTGTGTGGGTTGGCCAGAGGGACCCTGTACTCTGTGTGTGTATGGGGGTGTGTATATATACAGACAAATAAAAATATATAAATAAATATAAAATATGAAAATTTAAAATRTAAGGATAAAAATTATAAATAGCTACTAAATAGAAATTAAATGTAGGATAAATATGAAGTATGGAAGCTGTGTAAATATACAGATAGAATTTTTATAATATAAAATACTAAAATATTATGTAATGCAATTATACTAAAATATAATGCAATGCAATTATATGGACATATTAAATGTTATAGAATAATAAAAATATGCTTTTAAAATAAATTATAAATTTGATATAACAATATAAATATGCGTATACAATATAAGAAATATGAAATTKAAAATATTTTTAAAGTATTATATATAAAATGTATATATTAAATATAAAATAAAAAATAAACATAAAATGTGTAAGGATAAAATGYATACTTAATACGAATTATAACAATTTGTTAACATAATAATTACAATGATTATAATAATCATGATAATTATTATACATTTATATAAATTATAAGGCAATTAATTTCTATTGACATCTTCCCCTCCCCTCGGTCCCCACGCGGCGGCGCCACTGAGCCGAGCACCGGGCGGGGAGGGGACCCGGGGACACCGGGACGGGCTCCGGGATGGACGGGAACTGGCGCTGGGATGGGCTGGAACCGGGCACTGGGATGGACGGGAATCGGGCACTGGGATGGGCTGGAACTGGCACTGGGATGGGCTGGAAATGGGCACTGGGATGGACGGGAACCGGGCACTGAGATGGGCTGGAAATGGGCACTGGGATGGGCTGGAAATGGGCACTGGGATGGGCTGGAACTGGCACTGGGATGGGCTGGAATTGGGCACTGGGATGGACGGGAACCGGGCACTGGGATGGGCTGGAAATGGGCACTGGGATGGGCTGGACCTGGCACTGGGATGGGCTGGAACCGGGCACTGGGATGGGCTGGAATTGGCACTGGGATGGGCTGGAACTGGCACTGGGATGGGCTGGAAATGGGCACTGGGATGGGCTGGAACTGGGCACTGGGATGGGCTGGAATTGGGCACTGGGATGGACGGGAACCGGGCACCTGGGATGGGCTGGACCTGGCACTGGGATGGGCTGGAACCGGGCACTGGGATGGGCTGGAACTGGCACTGGGATGGGCTGGAACCAGGCACTGGGATGGGCTGGAACTGGGCACTGGGATGGGCTGGAGCTGGGCACCAGTGTGGGCCAGCACAGGTCACCAGTATGGGTTGGCACTGGATATTAACACATGGGTGGCACTGGGCACCAGTACAAGCTGAAACTGGACACCAGTACGGGCTGGCAATAGACTGGCAATAGTCGCCAGTTTGGGCTGGCACTGGTACCAGTACAGCCTGGCACTGGGCAGCAGTTTGGGCTGGCACTGGGCACCAATATGGGCTCGTACGGGTCACCAGTGTGGGCTGGAGCTGGGCACCAGTACAGCTGATACTGGACATGCCAGGCACCAGYATGGCCAAGAGCCGCCCGTCATTAGGGGCATGAGGTTGGCACTGGGCACGAGCAGGGGGTGACACTGGGCGCCAGTGTGGATGCCAGAGTACAGGCTGGCACTGGGCAGAGGGCTGGGCTCGTATTGGGCACCAGTTTGGGCAGGAGCTGGGCACCAGTACAGGCTGGCACTGGGTACCAGCATGGGCTGGCATTTGACACCAGTTTGGTGGCCCAGTATGGACTGGCACTGGACACCACCATGGGCTGGCACTGGGCACCAGTATGGACCTGCATTTCACCCCACTGCAGTAGTGACGCTGGGCACCAGTACAGGCTGGCACTGGGCACCAGCAAGGACAGGAGTCTTGCCCAGCTCCCCAGGGCCCAGGGCTGCCACACCGGGCTGGGACCTGCTCAGGGGGACATTCCTGGGGGGGGGACGGGGTTTGGGGACACCCCCGGCAGTGCTGCCCCCTCCCAGCCCAGCCAGGGCCGCAGGGTGCGGCTAATTAGGGGCTAATTGCATTAAACCGGAGCAGCACTAATGCAATTGTGGGATTATCCTGCAGAGACAGCGGCCCCCCCATTGCCGCCGGGGTGACGGGAGGGGGGTCGGACACACGGACACGGGGCCTGACGCAGCCCGACCCCCCCAGTCTGCCCCAGTGCCCCCCACCATCGCCCACCCCCTGCGTGCTCGGGATGCCGCCCTCCCCCGAGGCGTTAATTACCCCAGCGCTAATGAGGGGCTGATGGGACCGAGGGGAGCTGCAGGGAAGCAGCCCCCCGGGRCTGGCGGCTCCTCCAGCCCGGCACATCCCCGCTGCTGCCGGTGATTACCGAATTAACCGGCTCCATCTGAGCCCGTCTGCCGCCGGGATGTGGGTCAGGGATTGCCCCTCTCCGTGCCCCCAGCCCGGACCCGGCTCTCCCCGTCCCCAGCACCCAGGAGCATCCCCCGGTCCTGCCATCCCCATCCCGGCCGGCTGAGGAAGGAGGGTCAGGCTGAGGAAGGAGGGTCAGGCTGAGGAAGGAGGTTCAGGCGGCCGTAATAAATACAAGAAAAGTTTATTGAAAAGAAAAAAATGTAGGGAGGGGGCAGCAGCCCCAGCCCGGGGTAATAAATAACAACCTGGGGAGCACCAGTTTACAAAATATGGCTCTGGCCAGCGGGGCCCTGCAGGGTCCCCAGCGAGGCTGGTGGGCACCTCGGGGAGGGTCTCAGGGGGCCCAGCCCCCCGGCACCCCCGGGCACCTGAGAAGCGGCTGCTGGACAGTCCCGGCCCCGGGAGGGACGTGGGAGCAGCCCCATCCCTGCCTGTCCTGAGAGCCACCGCGGGGCCACGGCAGCGTCCCCAAGGCGGGGGCAGCGGCTGCGGGCAGGGGCTCAGCACCACCCGGGGCACCCCTGGGCGGGCGCCCCGGTCACACCCTGTCCCCCTCCGGGGCTCAGGCCAGGATCTTCTGGGGGATCTCCACCGAGGCTTTGATGAAGATGGCGTTGTCCCGCACGTAGTTCCGTTTCCTGATGTCCTCGTGCGAGATGAACTTGGGGTAGCCGAAGCCCAGGGTGCTCTCGTCCAGGGAGCTGCGCGAGGCCCCCGGCTTCTGGAAGTTTTTCCAGTTGGGGTCGGGGTGGAAGGTCTCGGTGATGTGCTGGGGCTTGGAGAGCGAGGGGTCGCTCTGGTCCAGCAGGGAGAAGGTGACGCGGTAGGAGAAGGGCCACTCCAGCAGGTTGTCGTACTCGCCCGGCAGCACGCGGATGTACACGGACAGGTGGCTGCTCTCCCCGCTGCCGTTGCCGTTGAGGAACGCCGACACCTGGAGCTTGTAGCCGTACTTGTGGGTGTAGAACGGGGGGCTGAAGAACTCGTAGTTGCTGCGGGCCTTGGCCTCCTGCAGCTTGCGGGCGTAGTCGGCGATTTTCCAGATGAGGGTCCCGTCGCTGCTCACCGACAGCTCCTCCACGTCSCGGCGCAGCTCCAGGATCTCCTGCCGCTGCCGGCTCACCAGGGCACACACCATGCCCAGGTGGGTCTTGGTGCTCTCYTCCAGGTGCCGGCCCATGGCCAGCTTGGGGCACTGCGGGGACAGAGGGACCGTCAGCAGGAGGGTGGCAGGGACAGCGGGGACAGGAGAGGGAGGTACCATGGGATAGCATGGAGATGTCCTTGGAACGTAGAGACAGAAGAACATGAGCATGGGGACAGGAGGACACAGGAAAGGAGAGGGAGGTACCATGGGATAGCATGGAGATGTCCTTGGAACGTAGAGACAGAAGAACATGAGCATGGGGGCAGGAGGACACGGGACAGGAGAGGAGGTACCATGGGGATAACATGGGGATGTCATTGGAGCATGGGGTACTGGCACAGGGATGTCATGGGGACACAGGGGTGGCACAGGGATGCCTGGTTGGGGACACCTGGGTGGCAAACACAGGGGTGAGGTCATGGAGCCACATGGATGGGACTGAGCACAAGGGATGGGACAGACGCCGGGGCAGGAGCGGTGTGGGGGTGTTGTGACACAGCAGGGACAGCAGCCCATGCCCAAGGATGCCAGGGCAGGCTGGCCACARGGACAGCACTCACCCGGTGCTTGCAGCCAGCTTCCTTGAAGGGGCACAGCAGCATGGCAGTGTTGCAGCTCTCCTTGAGGTGGGTGGGCACATCCTCCCGGGCAATGCTGGGCGTCCCACACTGGTTGGGGCACGGCACGGGGTACCGGGGACACTGGTACTGGTGGTTCTGGGGAGGCACAGAGGCTGGGAGTCAGCTGGGGCAGGGAGCTGGCAGGGTGAGGGTCCCCATGGGCTCCATCTCACCTGGATGGTGTCAAAGACGAACTCCTTGGAGCAGTAGGTGCAGGGCTGGGTGCGCTTGGGGCACTCGGCCAGGGCGTGCTGGGACAGCAGGCGCCGCATCATGCGGGCCCCACACTTGTTCTCACAGTACACACTCTCCTGGGGACACGCGCCCTGGTGGCCCTGGGGACCACGACAGCGTCATCACCCTCTGGCTGCCCCCACCAGCCAGCCCTGACAGGGATGAGGACACACGGTGCCCCCACAGCCAGAGGGCACAGAGACCACATGTCCACCAAGGCTGCCCCCACCATGATGTGCCCCCCCAGTGCCCACCTCGAAGGCCTCCCCAGTGAAGTCGCTGGCGCAGAACTCGCACTTGACCCTGCGCTTGGGGCAGCCGTGCTGGACGTGCTCGGGGAGGTCCCGGCGGCTCAGCTTGGCRCTGCACCGGTTGGGGCAGGGGATCACGTTGAAGCCACAGGTGCCGAGATGGGCCTGGGGGACACAGGGATGGTGATGGGGAGGCCTCGGGGTACAATTCTGCCCTCCCCATCCTGCCAGGCCCTACCTGGAGGTGCTTGATGAGCCCGCTCCAGCGGCAGCCCTCCTCGCTGTGGATGCAGCGGATGGCCAGGCTCAGCACCTGCGCCTCCAGCTCGGGGTCGGGGTAGATCTGCAGGGGCAGCAGCGGGGTATCAGCATCCTGCAGCGGCTGTGGGGGCACAGAGCCCCCAGCACAGCCTGGCTGGGAGCCCTGGGCACGCTGCCCGGGGCCGGATCCCCCCGGGCACACCAACAAGAACCCTTTGTCGGGAGCTGGTTTCCGCTCCCGGCCCGCGGCACAAAGGGCTCTTGCTTCCGCCCGGGCGCCCGTGCCAGGCTGGCAGGGCTGTGCCAGGCGCTGTGCAGAGCTGGGGACAGCCCCTGGGTGGGGATGGCCCCTTGGAGCAGGGGACCCATCCCTGTGCCAGGCTCACCTTGGCGTAGTCCAGGGGCAGCTGATCCTCCGGACACTTGAAGACGCCTTCGCTGCAAGACACAGAAGGCTCGGGGTCACTGGGGATCACCAGTGACACAGCCATGATGTCCCACAGGTCCCTGCCATCCCACCCCAGGACATTGGTGCTGTCCCTGCACTGCTGAGCCCTCACCCCGTACCAAACCCAGCCGCCACCCTGGGGGAGCCACGGCTCTAATCCTGCTCCATCTGTCTGAGCTGGGAAATGCCCCCGCCAGACACCCCCYGGGCCGCCCCCCACCCCCGGCCGCGGTCCCCAGGGGCCTGGGCCAGCCGCCGCCAGCGTGGCACCATCTGGAGCCCCGGCAGCCCCGGCCCATCCCGTCCCCCGGGATTAAGGAGGGTGCCAGGAGGGGCCGGGGCCAGGAGGGGCCGGCAGGGCCGGGGCGTCCCCGCAGCCCCAGGTGCCGGGGCCCAGGGGAGGTGGGGGAGGGCAACAGCTGGGCGCCAGATGTGCAGCCCCGATGCGTGGCCCTGGGGCTCCACRGGAAATGGCCCCAGCAGCCAGCACGGTGAGCCAGGACAGGGGGACAGGCAGCCCCCCCGGAGGGGTCCCCATCCTGCCGGGCCCCCAGGAGCTCTCCCCGAGGTGGGAAGGGCCCTGCTCAGCCCTGCCACGCAGAGGAGCAGCATGAAGTGGACACAAGGACCCAGCCAAAAGGCAGCCTGGCCTGTGACAAGGCTGGCCAGGAGTCACCATCACCTCTGGTCCACACATCACTGCRCCCAGGGGGAGGAGAGAGCGTCCATGCACCATCCTTGATGGACACTGGGGTGGGAGACCACAGGTGCTGCCTACAGGGACATGCAGCTGGCACACAAAGGGACCCCGCGGCTCTGCGGTCTTTGAGGTGACACTGGACAAGGCTGTCCTGCCTGGACAGCCCTTGTGCCCATCTAATCACTGCAAGCCCTTGGCAGGCACTGCCGTGGCCTCGACAGGAGCTGCCAAGTGGATGTGAGACACCAGGACGGAGCCAGCAGTGCTGCCGGGCACGCGCCAGCCGGGGCTGCCTGGCCACGGCCCTGCGGCCACCAGCCCTGAGCTGGGAGTGCAGGTGAACCCCAGGAACCCCAGGAACCCCAGGAACCSTGGGGTGTGACCCACGTGAGCCACGTGCCCGCTCTGTTTGTCGCAGGTGGTTTTGTGGGAGTCATCAGGGATCCACCGAGATAAGGTGGATCCATACACCGAGATAAGGTGGATCCATACACCGAGATAAGGCGCTCGCAGACAGGGCCGGGCACCCGGCCCTTCCCGGGGAGCCCGTGGCATTGCCTCGTGGCTGGGATCACCCTGCTGCCTTTCCAGGGCTGGGCCTGCACCCCGTGCCCGGTGTTGGGGTGCTGGGGCTGGTGGGGAAGCGGGACGATGACCCGAAGCCAGCGCCTAATCCCCGACAAAGCCTCCCCATTCCTCACGCTTGGCCGGGCAGGGAATGTGCTGAGGCAGCACCCGGGGGGACCGTCCTTGCCTCTGACCTTCACGGCGTGTGGGGCACGGCGAGGTGATGGGGCGGGGAGCCCCGGCACCCCCCGGTACCCCCGGGCAGCCCCGGTACCGCGGCGGGGCAGGACGGCTCAGCCATGGGAGCCCCAAACTGATCCGGGGCAAACACGTTGTTCTCGTTGGGGGGGACCCCCGAGGCCATTCCCTCCCAATGCGGGGGAGCGGGGGGGACAGATGCGCTCTGACACGTGTCCCGGGGCACGCCCGGTTTCACAGAAACCGGCCCCGGTGACGGTGGTGCCCGTGAGCTGTCCCCGGGCGAAGGTCGCTCCGGCTGGGAAAAGCGGGGACAGGCCCGGGGTGACGCTTGGCACCGCCTGGCACCCCCTGGCCGTGCCCCGCGGGACCCCCGGCACCGCGCCGAGCGCGGCGGCCGCGAACCGGGACAGCACCGGGACAGCACCGGCCCCGCACGCGGCCCCGGCTGCCGGTACCGGGGGTCCCGAACCGCGGAGCTCGGAAGCGGCCCCGGCTCCTCGCTCCCCGCACGCGGCCGGGTCGCGCTCACCCGCGGGCGCGGGGACACCGGGACCGGCCGCACGCCCCTCCCCAAAAACACCCCCGGCCACTTCCTGCGGCGGGGCCGGGGCAGGAAGGGGTTAAGCTCGATTCTCGAAACTCGCCGCTCCGGGCTTCACCCGGCCCTCCTCTTCCTCCTCCTCAGCGAAAGGGGCCACGGGCCGCTGCACCCGCGGCGCGGCTGTCACGGGCTGGGCGCGCCCCGCACCCGCTCCCTGCCCCGGGGCACCGCCGGGCACCCCGCACCTTTCCCTGGCCCGAGGCATCCCGAGGCGCCCCGCGCCTTCCCCGGGGCACCCCGCGCCTTTCCCGGGGCACCCCGCGCCTTTCCCGGAGCACACCGCAGCCATTCCCTGCCCGGAGCTCCCCCGGACACCCCGCATCTCTCCCCAGGAGCCCCGCACCCCCAAGCACCCCGCGCCCCTTGCCGGGATATCCCGCGTTCCCTCCTGGGCCCGGGGCACCCCGCACCCCTCTCGGGGCACCCCCRGACACCGCACCCCGGGGCCGCCGGCGATGGCGAGGAGCGCCCGCGGGTGCATTCCGGGGAGCGGAGCCCCGCGTCGGGCGGTGCCGSGGGTGCGGGACCGGGGCACCCCGCGGGGGAAGGGGTGCGCGGAGTAACCCAGCTCGGGTCTGCCGTGGGGCGATGCGGGGTCTCACCTGAGGAACTCCTGCAGGCAGGTGTCGCAGAAGCGGTGGCCGCAGGTGGAGACGCGCACGGGCTCCCGCATGGGCTTCCCGCAGAGCGGGCACAGCACCCGGCGCCGCGGCCGCTCCAGCAGCTTGTAGTCGTAGCCCGGCATCCCGTCGCCGCCGCCGCCGCCGCCGCCCCGCGCCCGCTCGGCTCCGCGCTCCGGCCCGGCTCCGCCCGGAGGCCGGACGGGGCGGTGGGACCGGCCCGAGCCCGCCCCGCCACGGGGGACGGCACCRGCATCGCCACCGCCCCCCGGCCCGACCCCGCCTCCCCGCCGAACGGCGGGGGATGGAGCGGTGCCGGCGTCCCGGGGAGCATCGCACCGGGGACAGCCCCTCCGAGGGGTTTGGGGGGCAGCACATGTGGGGAGCACCGCACTGGTGGGTTTGGTACCCGCCACACTGGGAACGGCACCGCGGGAGTTTGGGGAGCATCAACATCACAMCACACACGGCCCCCTCACCCCTGCAGCCTCCCCTGGCCCGGGCTGCGCTCTGCGGGCACACACGGCCGTGTCCGCGCTGTCCCTGCCTGCCCTCCCTGACTCAGAGGGGTCCCAGGGGTCCCGCAGGCAGCCCGAGGGCGCGGCTGTGCCCCGGAGCAGGCTGGAGGTGGGATACAGCTCCCAGTCCCACTACAGGGAGCAGCCCGTGTCCCAGCCATCTCCCACAGCAGGACACGGAGGGGCTGCCCTGAGCCCCCCATGCCTCAGGAACGAGGGGGACACACACTCCTGTGGCTTTGTCTTGCTGGGAACTCACACCCCAGGCTCGCAGCCTCCCTCCAGCCACGGTTTGTAACTGAGCAAGAGCCTGGAGGAGGGAGAATAAAAGCAAATCTGTCTGGCTCCAGCCCCCTCGTCACTCTTTGAGAAATCAGAGCAGCATATGGGAGTATTTGCCCCTTTCCCCAGAGATGGAGCCGAGCAGATGACAGGCTGTGAGCATGTGTTAGTCCCACCAACGCTCGCTCCAGCCAGCTCCCCATTAAGGGCGGCAGTTGCTCCAGACCCAAATGTTAGCAGTTTTCAATTAGCAAATGGCAGAGGAGAGGGATTCCTGGGGGACACGCTGAGCAAGTCGAGCTCTATCAYTTGTCACTCAAGGAGCTCACGTTACCCTTTTCCCTGAGAGGCTCTGCTTAAAATAAAACCCTGCAGCAGCCCGGGGGGATGCAGCCTGCTCGCTGCCAGAGCTGCCAGGGAAGGGATGGGTGGCTCATTTTTGGGGTTACCCTGAGGGATGGCAGGTTGTTCTGAGCTCCACTGGGGCTCCCAAATATCAGGGACCCTTGTACTGGGGTACGCTGAGCACGAGCTGCCATCAGCGGGGGATTTACCAGGAGACGTGAGGCTGCTCAGATGATGGAGAGCGCTGAGCTAAACTTTAACCAGCTCCCAGYGATACTGGAAACCCGACAGGTAAAAACAACTGACAGGGGACAACTGTACAGGGAGCAGAGGGGAGCAGCAGCCACCTTGAGCTGGGGTTGAGGTGCTCCCTGGCCGGGTTTGCCCAGGGCTGTGGCACCCCCAGGGCAGCAGCCCCATGGTCCGGCTGGTTCTGCCACTCTGTGCCAGCAGAGCCCGGAGCCAGGCTGTCTCCAACAAGAGATAGGCACAACCCWGACACTGTCCCTGACACGCTGTGACCTGGCCCCGACTAGAAACTGTCCCTGGACACGACTGTGGGACAAGGTTCAGGCCAAAAGGACGGGTCCTTGGTATCCTGGGGGTTGATGGGACTCCAAAGACAGGACACATCAGTCCTGTAAACACAGGCAGCCTGTGCCTCCGATGACAACCATGAAACAGCCGACTTTTATCATTATTTACTGCTTCTCTTTGATGTTTTAAAATTATTCTTCCCTAACCTCACTGAAGAGCATCTCTGCTAATTAGCCAGGAGCTGACAAAGCCATCAGAAGGTGCTGGCTGTGCCGGCAGGGCGGTGGGGAGGTGCCAGACCCCGCAAACAAAGATCCCTCCTTTTCCCCTCTCCCCAAGCAAAGCCCTCCCCGCGCTCAACATCACAGCCCGGCGTTTGTCTCACACAAAGGCGACACTCAGGGCAATTCCCTTTGTGGAGGTGATATGTTCCCTGTCTCCCATGACGGGTCACTTCTTGCAACCATCTGAGTTCGGAGAGGCCTCTTGTCCTCTTCCCCAGCCTCTCCCTGCYGCTCCGTCCCTCCGCCTTCTATTGAACTCAAACTGGAGGGACAGAAAACCGACGCTCCGGCTTCTGAACAAGTTAAGGTGGAGCCTTTGGCCCCAGGGAAAGGAGTGGGGAGAGTCCTCTCCTCTCCCGGCTGCCGGGGCCTCGTRCCCGGGGAGGGCAGGGGTAAGGGATGCGGGCGGACGGACAGACGGACAGCAGCCGCGCCTCCTGCCTAAGCCTCGTGGGAATGAGGATACGGCCTCGGCAGAGGTGCCGGAATCAAAACAAATCAGCTGCGGGATCAGCAGGCAGTTTCCTGCTACAGCAACGGCCCCGAGTCAGCAGGATCTGATTTGGAACAGGGACAGGGGGTGACAATGGCCAGAGGGGACCCGCACCAGGATGCACAAACGGGGACCAGGCAGCCTCACCCCGCATCCCCTCCCCTGCCCGCTCCCCTCCGGCCCTGCCTTCCCTCGGCAGGAAGAGCCGCGGGGACGCTGATCCGCCACCAGCTCCGCACAACATGGCAACAAAAAAGGCAAAAAGGGAGAAGCCCCGAGACCTGCAGATTTCACCGGCAGCTTCTGCAGGGAAACAAAGCAGCAGACGTGAGGAATGCAAGTGGCCTATTTGCCCGGGCTGCTCTCTGCCTCCGGCAGCACGGACATGCCTCGGCTTGTCGTTCCAGGAGCTTTTGTTGCTCGGGGCTGGGGGCCTCTTTGTTTCCTTTACCCTCTCGCTAGGCTTGGTCACAGCCCGGTATTAAATTATTCAAATGATCTCGCTGGGCTTCACAGCTGAACTCCTGTGTGGAGAGCCCRGGCTGTGAAATCCCGAGGGCTCCAGCCCTCCCCCGAGCCCCTGGCCCAGCACAAAGGGCACTGGTCCACGCTGGTTTGCCCAGTCTGGAGCAAAGGATCCCAATATTCAGGCTGGTGACACCTCCAGTGCCAGCGCTGCAGTGCAAAGGTGCCATTAAGCCATAAAATCATTCACCTAACACCAGTGCACTGATATGAAGCAGGTGGGGGGCCGCACCCCTGGATTTGGCAGCCCAGCTAGAGCAGCAAGAGCTTGCCTCCTGGAGCTGTRGCATTTTGGTGCCACTACTGACAAGACAAAGGGCGTTGGACCTCTGTCCTGCCTGCTGCTGTCCCAGCCAGCCCTCAGCCCTGGCCAGGCTGCAGGAGCAGCACCAGCCCCTTCCTATGGGATGTGGTGTGGGGCGAGGGGAGCCCTGAGAGCTCTGCACAACACAGGCAAGAGAGAAATCTGATGCTGGAAGGAGCTGGAGCTGCTGCCAGCTCCACGCAGGCAGTGGCCCAGAGAGGCTTTGAGGTAATTGAGCCCAGCCCTGCAACCAGCCTGGTGCCCAGGTTGGTCTGGGAAGGGAAAGCACCTCCCCGACAGCGCGCTCTGTAACCTGCAGCGCAGGAAAGCGCCAAAGCACTGGCAGAACCTTTGAATTCCAGTCGGCTTCCTGGGATAGCAGGGTGTAACCGCCTGAAAAGGCAGCTCCACAAGAAACAAAAAAGGCAGGGGAAAACCCATGCACCCACCCTGCCAGGAGCCAAAGAGGGAGGGAGGCTGTGTCTGCAGCCAGGGCYGCACACGCCTCTCCCGGCCGGACGGGACCTGCTCCCTTCCCCAGCCCGAGCCTGGGAGGGGAGGGAAGGACGGGCAGGAGAGCTGCAGAAATTCATTACCTTCCACATGACAGAGGGATCAGTTGGCTTTTACCAGAGCCCGTCGAGGTTTCCCTCATTGAAAACAGGAAAGAATCACAAAAATAATTAGAGAGATTTCATCTCAGCCAGCTTATGAAAGCACCGACTTTATACACAACAGATTGGCAACAGCACAAAGATGGATGTGAAAGGCAAGAGCATTTGCAATGTCAGACAGATCAGAGACAGAAGCTCATCAAAAAATGGCCCGGGGCAAATGTAAGTTAAAAAAAGAAAAGAAGAGGAAAAAAAAATAAAGGAAAGGAAACGACCCTTCTGGAGACAAAAAACGTGACTCCTGTCCATAACACACGGATGTGCTTCTCCTGCCCGCAAAGACCCCTGGTGAAAACTCACCAGCTCCCTGGACAAATCTGGGTTAAAAAACTTCCAAGTACTGACAATCACTGGCTGTGTTTTGCTGCCTTCCCTAGCTCAGCTGGGAGCCAGTGAGCCGGTCAGCAGCAGACTGAGGAGCCTGAGGACAAATGTCAGCTGGAGGATCCTCCAGCGAGCTCCTGGGGCCAGGGGGAGGCTGTCACTGGAAAGCTCCAGGCAGCATTTGGGGAGAGCTGTGCAGCACAGGGAGGCTGCTCGTGCAGAGCTCGGCCAGCCGTGCAGGCAGGACCCTCCAAAGCGTGCTCAATAAATGGGTGAAACGTTTTAGGGGGGGATGGGAAAGGACAGACTTCTCTAATTAGCAAAGAGGTTTGCATTTAGTCACCCAGCACAGCGCCTGGGGCCCTGACTCCAGACGCTGCTGTGCAAAGGCTGACAGCTCTCTCAGACACGGAGCTGTCAGCCTGGGCTTTGTAACCAGAAACAGTTTCCACAGAGGAAAACAACCTCTGTGCTCCTCGCTCTGCCACACAGGCACTTCCAGCAGGGAGGGGAAGAGTCACGGTGTGACCCCCTGAAGGCAGCACCAGAGCTCTGGGCACRTCCAGGGCAGTGACTCTCAGGCACTGGAGGTTCACAGTGACAATTCAATAAGTGAGACCAGCTCTGGTTCCTTGGGAACCATCGTTAGGAGCTCTCTGTTTCCAGACTGCAGCCTTCAGAGTGCAGCTGAGGAGCTCTGGAGCCTGGCTGGTGTGTGTCTGAGCCAGGCCACCGTGGGCAGCAGGAAGAGCAGGATGTGGCTGCTCTCACTGGGAAGGCGACTCCTCCACAACAGCTGAAACAAAAAGAGTAAAAATCAAGATTTAGCTGGAAGCTCCACCTTGATGAAGCTACAGTAAGTGTTCTGCCCCACACAAGCCTGATATCCCACAGATGGGCACCAAAATCCCTGTCCCCTTCCCTACAGGAAGCCACTGCAAGACCTCAGCAGTGGCACAAGCGAGGCAACGCCCAGGAGGACAAAATGCAGTCCCTTGAGGTTTGTGCTCTCCTCCTCTCCAGCCTGGCTTCTCCCAGTTACTCTGTTTGCAGTGGGATTGAGAGAAGGGAGCAGCAGCAGCTCACGATAACCTGGGCAGCAGCCCAAGCCAGTCAAAAGTGGAGTTGGCCCCACGGGAGGAGCAGAACCCACCAAAGGTAGAGTGCAGCTTGCCTGTGCCAGCACCCTCCCAGGCCAGATCACAGCAGCAATGACATCACATGTGTCACCAGATCTCGTGTTCTCACCGGAGAAAYTTCCAGGCAGATTGAGCTGTGTGAAAGCCCAAATCTCAGCTCTTTACAGAGCTCTTAGTGCTTTTTTGCTGAGGGATGCTGGGGCAGGCAAGGCTGCTGCCCTCACGCCGCTGAGTTTGCACTCCTGGTACTGGGACAGGACAAGGTTTTGGGCAGAGGGACAGCAGTGGGGCTGCACACTCAGTGCCTGCTCTTACAGTGCTGCAGGTGGGAGCCCACAAACCAGCTGCCACAGAGTGCAGGGCGACTCGAGCAGCGGAAGGGGAGAGCAGCCTGCAGTCTTCCTGCAGAGACAAAACCCTTTTACTGCCATGACAAATGCCCTACTTGTTCCTGAGCCTGGGGACTCGGCCATTCCCCGTCCCCTTCACGTGGCAGYGCACATCACATGAGAGCTGGGCACTTGCAGGGGAGGAACAGAGGCAGGGCTGATTCTGGGGCTGTCAGCCGGGCCTCCGCCTCTCGGGGCTGTAATTAGCCTCCTTGAAGTGGGCTGGGGCTGGAATCCCTCAGCCCAGGCTGAGGCCATCATCAGCCCAGCACAGGAGGAAGAAAGGCCCCTGCAGCAGTCTGGGCCAGGCTCCCGTTGTACATCCAGGCAGGAAGGGCAGGTCACGCCATGGGCACGTTTTAACCCAGCCACGATGCTGCCTTTGGCCCGAGCAGAGAGGAACCACAAAACCATTGCTATCTTTTCCAAACCACAATGGCAAGGCAGCAGCCAAAATGACGCCTCAAATCTCAGCTTCTATTTCAGCAGCATCAATTAGAGAGCTGCTCTTTTTGGATACTCAGTGGACTGCTGGCACGGTAGCTTGGCCAGCCTACCTGTCTGGGAGTGCACCAGACAGCCTCTGCCATCCCTTTGCTCCCCTTGCCCAGTGGGAGAGGCAGTGTCACAGAGTTGAAGAGCAGCAGGGGAATTATTTTGGGCTTGAAGTTATTTCTATTCATCTACAGCTCAAGGAGGACTAGAATAACAGTGAGCTTACATGCCAGGGTTACTCAGCACRGCTCTGGTCACAAGGCATCGTGTCTGGCTGGGTCCTCATGGCAGGAATCACAGGGACAAAGCCTTTACTCACGCTTTACTGCCAGCAGGGTGTTCCCGTGGCAGCAGGCAACAGAGGTCACCAGGTATGGATGCGTCTCCTCCAGCTGCACTGGCCTTGGCACTCCTGTTTCCTCATCCTTCCTGCCCAGGCGTCCCCTGGCTCCTTTTCCCCACGTGCACACCTCGCCATCTGCAGAGGGATAAAAACACCTCACTGCACACCTGCCTTGSCCTCCTGCAGCCCAGGACAYGGGGGCTTCAGCCTCACCTGCTCCAATGGCCACAGTGAAGGCATCTCCACAAGCCACCACGGTGACCTTCATCATCTCCAGCCCCACAACCAGGTGGGGCACGCGGCTGTTGCGGCAGGAGTTGGTGCCCAGCTGCCCGTGCTGGTTGCTGCCAAAGGTGTAACAGTGGCCAGAGGCTGACAGCAGAGAGGAGAGACACAACTGGCTGTCACTTGGGACACACTGAAACCCCTTGCTGTCTCCAGGCTGAGCATTCTGCTCCACAGAGCTTCAACACTGGGAGCAGGGTGTCGCTTGAGAGACTGCCCATGGGAAACAGGCAGAAGGAAGACAGGGAAAATGCAGGTGTGCCCCTCTCAGAATCTGGGCACACACCCTCACCTGTGACAGCAGCTGAATGTGCTGTACCAATGTCAGCACACACAATGGGCTCTTGGTTCAAGGGGGCTGACTGGGCACACACAAACACAGTGGCCTCCTCCACCTGGTCCTCTGGGGAAGGCTCCTCTGCTGAGCTGATCCGGTCTAGGCCCAGCTTGTTACACCTGCACAGGAAAAATCTCTCGGATCACACAGGGATGTCTTCTGGAGCCCCTTGGTCACAACACAAACAGGCCCAGGAGGGTAAAATGTGGAGCGTGGACCCTCACCCCTCTTACCTGTTGCTCCCACACGCAAGAATCTGGTTCTTCACTGTGAGGACCATGGAGGAATCGATGCCACAGATGACCCTCTGAGCCTCGTGCTCTGGAGGGACTGTGACCTGCTGGGGGCAGTTGTGGCACTCCAGGGTGCCCAGCCCAAGCCGACCTGGTAGGAGGAACAGAGCAGGGAACAGCTGATGGCAACACACAGCCTGAGCACAGCCCCACTGAGAGCAGCACTGACACAGCTGCTGCAAGAGCCCAGCCCKGGACCCCAGAAAGCAGCAAAACCCAAAGCACAGGGACCCTGGTATGCAGCAAAACAGCTGCAGCTCTTCCACAGCCACCCACCCTGGCACATCTGGAGGGGACTGTGGGCAAGCAGGGCCAGCAAAGGGAGCGGGAACAGGCACGAGCCCTGTTCTGCAAAACAGACTTCTCTTACCGTTATCCCCCCTGCCCCAGGCAAACACTTCCCGTTCGTTGGAGACCGCCAGGACGTGAGATGCACCACAGGCCACCTGCACCATCTCGTAGCCCAGCAGGGCCTCCACAATCTTGGGCTGGCAGGGGAAGAGCAGCAGCCGTCAGCCCAGACCTCCCAGCCTGCCCGGCTGCTCCCATCCCTCCCACCCGGCCCCCCCAGACTCAACACAGAGCTGGCAGCATCCCAGTTTTCATCCAACACAAACAACAGAGAAATTTCTTTTTTTTTTTTTTTTTTTTTTGTTCCAAACAGTCTTCAAAGGGATAAGAGAGTACGTGCACGCAGCACAGAAGATAAAGCAAACATCTCTGGGGCGGAAGAAAGCAGCCAGCATGAGAGTTTGGAGAGGGAAGAGGTTCAGCAAGGGTTGGGATTCGCCCCCCTGCCCATGTGGGGAGTGCCAGGGGCTGTCAACGCCTGCTCTGAGCAGGCAGGGGCTTGGTGCAGGATGTGTTGGCTCAGAGGAGCTGTGAGCTAACGGCTCAGATTCATTAGGGGGTGGAGGGAGCAGGATCTCCACGTTTCACCCGGCCCCTGCTGTGACCTGCTGTTAGATCTGACACCTCGCCCCATACTCATTATCGTCCTCGAGTGAAAAGCACCGTTTGTTGGGAKCTGGCTGCTGCTTCCAACTGGTCTCCCCTCCCCAGCCATAAGCAGGGAGCAGCTCAGCTCTGGGAGGAGCAGGAACAAACGGGCCAGCTGACCACAATGACAAATGGCACCAGTCCCTGGGCTCGGCTGGGAGCCACGGGGCTGCTGCCACATCCGAGGGCAGGCGAGGGAGAAGCTGGAAGGGAGCAATGAGCCCTCAGCCCCAGTGCTCCGAGCCAATCGGAAACACACAGCTCTTCTTTAAATACTGGCTCCTTTGAAAAATAACTTTTCTCAGTGAACCCTGGCAGCTGCAGGCCAAGAGTGAAGCAGGCAGGTGTGTGATTGGAGGCAGGCTCCAAGCTGGGAGCCTGCCAGCAGCAACCACAAGGCAGCTCTTGACTTCCCCCACGCTCAAAGGGATCATTGTGTAGGGGGGGGAGAGAAAGAGAGAGGCAGGTTGGGTCTTTTAAAACCCGCAGTGACAGGGAGAGCAGGAGGGGGAGGGGGTCAGATGCCACAGCATGCATGGGATGCACATCCCTGGAGCTGGGATGAGCCCCCTCACGTGGTGCAGAAGCCCAGCACCCTCTCCACCAACCTGGCTCACATCCGTGAAGTTTCCATGCCCCAAACAGCCATTGCTGCCGCTGCCGAAGGTCATGATTATCCCCCTGTCTGCAGGAGCAGAAAGGAGCCCTGTCAGTGGCACACGTGAGGCCCTGCAAGGTGACACAGCCGAGGGGTGGCCGTGGCTCCCGGGACATCGGACCCACTCTGACTCAGAACGAGCTGCAGGGGTCACAAAGCCTTCAGAGGGCTTCCAGGGAGCTGCAGGAGCTTCCAGGGAGCTGCAGGAGCTCCCAGGGAGCTGCAGGAACTCCCAGAGAACTGCAGGAGCTTCCAGGGAGCTGCAGGAGCTTCCAGAGAGCTGCAGGAGCTTCCAGAGAGCTGCAGGAGCTTCCAGGGAACTGCAGGAACTCCCAGAGAGCTGCAGGAGCTTCCAGGGAACTGCAGGAGCTCCCAGAGAGCTGCAGGAGCTCCCAGGGAGCTGCAGCCTCACCGTGCTGAAACGGCTCGACAAACAAACAGCCGTGATAAGAGCACTGAGATAACATTGCTGCAGCTGTGTAGGCAGGAGTTGAGAACCCCAGGGTCTGTCAAGGTGTTAAAGTCACAGGAGCACTCCCTGCCCAGCAGAGGGGTGGCAGGAAACTCCATGGGAGGTAGGATAAACACACGCCCATGGAGTTTGCCCACTGTGTATCTGCTGTTTGCTGCTCTGACCCCCAGGAGAAGAACAAACAGAGCTCCCACAGGACCACTGGGAGGGCTTTGCTCCACAAACATGGCCTTGGACTGGTGTGTGTGCTCCACTTCCACCCAGAACACTTCCTGGGATGYTCTGAGGGGGCTTCAAACCCTGTTTTCCTGCAGTTTGAGGATAACCAGCCCTGCAGCAGCTCACGCTGGCTCCTCACTGTCACACCAGTCACTGCATGTGCCCATGTCACACTCACAGAGTATGTGACAAGAGATTCTSCTCACTCTGCAGTCCCCACTCTCAGTTCTGGTTTCAGGTGACACCARTGCAACCAGGACAACAAGCACAGGAGATTGCAAAGAATCATAGAATAATTTATATCTTTAAGACCACCTAAGTCCAACTGTTTGTGGCCCTCCCCACACCAGACAGTTTGGGACCAAGTTGACCAGTGTGGCATCACAGGAGGACCATGTTTGCCATTTCTGACTCCCACCTGATGCCACATGAGAGGCTACAGAGRCCTCTGGGTCACCCCAACCCAGGGCATCTCTCTTTAAGCAGGCTCCCAAGGCACTCYCACTGGGATTTAGGGGGTTCTGGGAGCCAGGCAGGTGGAGGCAAGAGGCAGCAGCTCACCTGTGAGGCAGGCTGTGAAAAGATCACCACAGGACACGTGTTTGATGGTCACTCCAGACTGGCCCTCCAGAAAGCGGGACACAAACTGAGGCTGGAGCTGCTCAGTGGCTCCTGGGAGAGAAGGACCCCCAGCAGCACCCATGGGAGGAGCCTGATGGAGAGAAGCCATGGAAGAGCTGGTTGGAGAACACTGAGGAACCCCTTCCCACAGGCTTATCAGCATTACCCACACCCTGGCTGGGACTGCAGGCCTGGAGGAGGCAGTGCCAGGGTCTGGGARTGAGCAGAAATGCCTTTTCCACAGGAATCACACATCCAAGGCTCCACAGCCACTCCTGCCCCAGCTTCCCTGTCACTCACCTCCCAGAGGATGAGCCTCCCAGATTTGGTGACCCCAGCCTTCTGTGTCCTGCCAGCAGAGACCTGCACCACCTCAGTGTTCAGCATGGGCAGGCGCAGAGGGGTGGTGATCCCACTGCCCCACGTGTAGATGGATGACAGGGGAGGGGGGATCCCTGTCCTGGCTGAACCACGTCGGACACCTGTGGGGCACAGAGAAATCACTCATGTGCATCCCTGGCTCTCCTCCCACGGGAAAAGTGACARCAGCAGCCAGTGTGGGTGCCAGCAGAGCTGCCAGAGCCAGACCAGTGCTGGTCCAAGGGGCTGCAGGGCTCCTCCAGAGCTCAGGGAAAGTGATATTTCTAAAGTTCCTCTCTCCAGAACCCTGAGTGCCTCTCTGACTTGTGTCAACCAAAGGAAAGAGTCTTTCCAAATGGAGCTGAGTTGAACACCCCAAGCCAGAACTCACCCCTCTGCCTGGCATTGCTTGCCCGTCCCTCTGTCCGGCTGTGGGTCACTGTGGGCACYGGAGCCAAGGGTTTTTCAGGCCTGCCAAACCAAAATCCAGCCTTTAGAGTCCTGCAGAGCCCTGGATCTGAAATCACTCCCAGCACTGCTTTAAACAACCTGAGACAGGGAAGCTGGCACCAGCTCACTTCCCCCTGCGCTCACCACTCTCTGTTTGCTGTCACTGTGATGACAAACCCACACCTGCCATGGCACCTGCCTGGCTCTGAGCCCCTGGGCCAAGCTCAGCCAGCAGCAGCTGCACATAGGCAGCACAGGAGAGCTGCATTGGGAAAATGCTCCCTTTGGAGCTCAGAAGGGAGGCAGCGAGCTGGTCAGCCATGCTGAGGGCTGGGGCAGCCCCTCCCAAGGGACACTGAGGTGGCAGTGTCACTTGCCTCCTCATTTTGACGCTGCCCACGTCTGTGTAGAGGTTCAGGAGGGGCCGGATGCAGATGGCCTGGGCCATGATCTCGTTCAGCTGGGGCCGTTTGGAAGGATCCAGGTTGAGCATGCTGAGGATGAGCTGGCGCAGGTCGGGGCTGTACCGATCCGAGATCGGGGCGAACGTCCCGCTCATGATCTTCAGCACCAAGGCAGGAAGGTTCTGGAGAGAGAACAACAGACAAACAGTGGCTGGGCAGTCAGGGGCGAGGCCAAGGAGGAAGGAGCTCTCAGCACTGCCCTCTGCCTTCACAGAGAAGTGATCCCGGCACACATTTTCACCTCAGTGAGAGGCCACGGCTCCCTGTGCTACGTGTAAACCACATGGCTCTTACCGCAGCTTCGAAAGCCCTCTTGAGGCTGGCGAGCTCGTAGAGCACACAGCCCAGGGCCCAGATGTC
This sequence comes from Cardinalis cardinalis, assembly GCA_014549065.1. Classification (NCBI taxonomy): domain Eukaryota; kingdom Metazoa; phylum Chordata; class Aves; order Passeriformes; family Cardinalidae; genus Cardinalis; species Cardinalis cardinalis. The sequence continues at coordinate 461,563 of JACDOX010000179.1, forward strand.
ACTCTTCTGGTTRTAAGGCTTCCCTTCACAGAGCTCCGGGGAGATGTAGCACGGAGTTCCCACCACCTACAGGACACAAAAATTTACCACAGAGCAATGAAACTGGGGCAGAGAGGTGGAAAGAGGAAGGTTTGGTGCAGAGCTGGCTGGAACAGCACCAAGCAAAGCTCCACAGAGCTGGGCTTTTGTTCCCTTGGCATCAACAGCTCCTGAAAATCTCAGTGAAAAACAAGAGGATTTGCCTTTCCAGTGACACATACAGTGATTGCCTCTAATTTTGCTTCTATCCACTTGAGAGAATCAGAGCCCAGAGCGCCGAGCGTGATACAAACGTCTGGTCAGATTAGCCCAGGTGGGGAAAGACACTAAATGTCAAGCAGAGAAAGGAGATTAAGGCAGGATGGGAGTGCACAGACAGGAATTTATTTGCTAAGGATGTGTCAGACGAGTCTGCAAACACCACCCCCAGCAGGAGCCACCCTGCCTGCCCTCACCAGTGYGCTCAGACACCTCATCCTCTCCCACCTTTTACTTTTCTGCAGCCCACAGAGCCACAGCAAACTCAGGCATGAAGCTATCAGCCAAGGAACAAAGCAGCACTGCCTAAAGCCACTTCCCAGAGATGGTCTGAACCCAATCCAGAGTTCCCAGCCTGCTGCCACGGGGTGAGAAGCTGCCCTGCCACTCACCGTGTAGGCTTTGCTCTTGCTGCTCAAGATTTTGGAGATGCCAAAGTCCCCGATCTTGACGATCATGCGGTGCTTGTCCAGGAGGATGTTCTGGGTCTTCAGGTCACGGTGCAGGATCTGCTTGGTGTGCACGTGGTGCAGGGCCAGGAGGATCTGCACGAAGAAGTGCAGGATGGTGTCCTCATCCAGCAAGGAATTACAGCGCTTGTGGATGAACTCTGCCAGAGTGCCCCCTGCAAGGAGCAACAAAGGGCTGTGGGCACAGGACAGCACAAAGCTGGCCTAAAACTGGGGGGGTTTTGCCATTTTGGCATCCTAACAAGGCAAGCATGTGGGAAAAACACATCCTGGTAGGATATRCAGCACTCCTGAACAATGGCAGCGCAGTTGGTGGGAGGAAGAAACAGCCAGAGAGAATTTATCATTGACACATTATCAAAAGCAGGAAAAGAAACACTAAAATTACAGCTCTTGGAAAAGGACATAAACCTCCATGGCAGAACAAGATCAGCCTGTTCTGCAGAGCAGAATTCTTGCAGTCCAAGAGGCCACGTGGCACAGAGAGGCCCCTGTCGGGAAGGGGAGGTCCAGATTCAGGGCTCACACACAGATTTTAGCAAACCCTCATGCAAATGTTGATTTCATCTGAAACTCCRCAGGAAATCTTGTTAGAAATGTGGSGCCAACAGAGTTRACACAGGGAAAYGTGGCTGAAACCTGAGGCAGGGCAGATGGTAGCATGCTGATCAGGGACAGAGGGGTTTGAAATCTCCTTGTTTTGGCTAKGGTTRGCAGGTGTAAGGCATATAATCATGGAGTGGCTGAGGTTGGAAGGGACCTTGTGAGGTCACTGCTCAAGGAGAGCYACTGAGCTTGTCCAGGACCACAATCTTTTGAGTATCTTCAAGGATGGTGACTCCACAACCTGCATCAATGCTTGGTCACTTGGTTCATGGTCAATCTGGTGTGCACCAAGAACCACAGATACTCCTCTACAAAAATGTCTCCTCAAGACAGACAGGCTCAGTCTCCTGGGGCTACAAACCCCAGGATTGTTACAAGGAGCACCATGTGAAGCAGCTTGACCCAAAGAGAGCCAAGTGCTTGGCATGCCCTGGACCTGCCAAGGGAGCAGCTACAGGCACTGCAGGGGGACAGCAGGGCCCACCTGGGGCATATTCCATGGCGATCATGAGCGCCTTGTCCTCCAGGAAGTTCTCGTAGTACTCGATGACGTTGGGGTGGCTGAGCAGCTTGAGGACCTGGCACTCGTTCTGCGCTGCCAGCCGCTCGTCCTTGCTCATCTGCTCCACCGGGATCTGCTTCAGGATCACCAGCTTCTGGTCGGCCTTGCGCAGGCACAGGTGCACGATGCTGCGGGGACAGGGACGGSCCTCAGCGCGGGGAGGGGGACACAGCACATGGCCTGGCCATCACCCTGGGGTGGCACAGGTCGCCCGCAATCCCCGCGCCCCGGGGTGGCACACGCTTTGTGCCGTGTCCCCCCGGGTGCCACACCCCGGCCGACCCCGCACTGCCGTGGCCACAAGCGCCTCGCTGCCACGAGGACGCGGCTCAAAGGCCTCCCGCCCGGAGGCAGAAAGCCTGTAGCCGTCCCCATCGCCCRTCCCCGGCGCCCCCTCACCCGAAGGCCCCTCTCCCCACCACCCGGATCCGCTCGTATTTCTCCATCCCTGGGCCCGGCTCCTCCCGTCTCCATGGAGACACTTCCGCGCTGCTACGGCGGCCGCGGGCGGACAAACCGCGCCGCTGTGCGCGGCCCGGGGRCTCCGTGGTTCGGTCGGGGGGGATGACGCCACCCCCGCTTGGGTGACACCCCAGTGCCACCGGCAGCCAGACCCTCTTGGGGCTGAGAAAGAGAGACCGGAGAGAGAGGTTTGGGGTGCGCTGGGCTGCCCGCCCGGACTGCGGGATGCCAGCAGGACTCCTGCACCCGCAGAGAGCGGCGGTGTCCCCAGCAGCCTCCAGCCCGAGCCTGGAGGGGCACCCACGGCGGGGGCTGCGCTGCTGCGGGGCCAGCACAAGGGGCACGAGTCCCGTCCATGGCCCCCCACACCTGCTTTAGACCCGCCAGGACCCGAGCACCCCCGAGGCCGGCCGTGATGGCAGCTATAGCGTGGAAGCGGGTCCTGCCCTGCACCCAGGAGTGGCGGCCTCTGTCCTGGAGTGGGGACAGTGACAGAGTGGCAGTGGTGGCCCTGCCACGTGGCCCTGCTGCCATCTAGCGACAGCCAGCCCGGCTCACCGGGGAGGGGGTCAGCCCCATCGCGCAAACCGGCGCCCTGCAGCGTGAGGCAGCGATGGGGCAGGACCCCCATGCAGAAACCAGGATCCAACCGCGTTTCGGTCTTGTCCTACTGCAGCCTGGTATTAGGGGGCACCTCTGAGTGCCCCAGCCTCCCCAACATCTTCAGGTGAGCGTTTGTCGCTGCTCCCACGACTTTTCCAAATATTTTCCCGGGCATCCTCCCCCGGACACAATACGCCGCAACCCTCGGCAACAGCCACGCCGTGCCGGGGACACACACAGGGCGCAGAACAGATGTGCGAGGCCCGCGCCAGCTGTGCAGCACCGTGGCAGATGTGCAGGGCCGAGCACAGATGCGCAACGTCTGCCAGGCACACGCCGCACCCGCGCTGCCCGGCACAGACGGGCGGTATCTGAGGGCCACACGCGCGGTGTCTGGCGCACAGCGCAACCCCCCGCCCGCCCAGCAGGAACACGCCGAGCAGCCCCGCGCACCTGCGGGCCCCGCGCACCTGCGGGCCCCGCACACCTGCGGGCCCCGCACACCTGCCCAGGCGCGCCACGCCCGCGCCACGCTCCGCACACGTGCGCGCACACACACGGCCGGGGGGCGTGGCCACCGCGCCCTTATCAATGAACGCCGCGGCCACGCCCCCTCAGCGCCCACCAACCCCGCGCAGGCGCGCGCGGGGGAGGCGTGGCCAGCGCGGGGGAGTGCCCAATGGGAAGGCGTGGCCCCGCTGGCGCATGCGGGGGGCGTGGTCGGAGCAAAGGTGTGGTCGGGGATGGGGCGTGGCCCCGCGGCCCCGCCCGCCGCGGCCGCGCGCCGCCGGACTGGGCGCGATGGGCCCGGGCTGGCGGGCGGCCTCGGCGGCGCTKGTGGGCGGCAGCGTGGCGATCTTCGCGGCACTGCGCCGCCTGGCCCTGGCCGTGCCACAGCCCGCCGCCGTAAGGAGCCGTCCCGGCCGCGTCTGGCGCTGGAGGAACCTCCTCGTCTCTTTYGCACACTCCGTGCTGGCCGGGCTATGGGCCCTCTTCAGGTAGGGCAGCGCGGGGAGCGGCGGGCACGGTGCACACGCTGCGAGCGGGGCACTCCTGGGGAGTGGGCAGGGGGTACGGGGTCTCTGTGTTCACCGTCCCGSAGCCTAGGCTGACCCCCTTCCTGCTCTCCTCACTCGCAGCCTCTGGCACTCTCCGGAGCTGCTCTCCGACATCCAGGACGGCTACAGCGTCTCAGGGCACCTGCTGGTCTGCTTTTCCTCAGGTAAGGAGCCAGGCAGGGCAGTGGCCGCAGCCACCCCGCCGCACTTTGCCCACTCCCTGCTCAGTTTCGCCCGGTATGCCACTGGCTCAAGGGCTGGGCAGCTCCATGCCTCCTGCCTTAATCACGGCGTGGAGCCCACAGGCTGCCAACCCCCAGGGAATGGCCGTCTCTCCATACCCAGACGGGGTGGAGATGTTTCTGACACCTGAAGAACAGTCACACCACCCTCCTCCTCCTCCTCGCTGCTCCTCCTTTCCACAGTGGGTCACGGTGAACAAGCCAGACCTTCTGAACGCTCTCCTTCATCTCACAGGCTACTTCATCCACGACAGCCTTGACATCATCTTCAACCATCAGTCCTGCTCATCTTGGGAGTACCTGGTGCACCATGCCATGGTGAGTATGGCCAGCACAGGGGGCTACCACACACCCCAGGGCTCAGCCCACCCAGGTTTCATGGGCAAGCTGGAGCCCTTGTGTCTGCCTCACCCTGGCTGCCAGGTAGGCTCTGCACCAACAAGGCGAGGGCAGGACGCCTGCCAGCATCGGCTCCGAGCGCCTGGAGCCAGACAGGCTGGGAGCTGGGAGGGGGAAGAGCTGGAGGCTCGACCCAGCACAGGGAGGTGTAACTCGTCCTGGGGGATCTGGCTTTCCAGACTGGTTTTCTCTAAGCTCAGCTGCCTGCTGGGATCTCTGGGTGGCGGGAACAGAAGTGGGTGGGGAAGGACTGGCTTTCCCCAGGGCAAGGCGAGCCGACCCTGTTCTCCGTGTGTGTCCCAGGCCATCTCTGCCTTCGTCTCGCTCATCATCACCGGCCGCTTCCTGGTGGCAGCGGTGCTGCTGCTGCTGGTGGAGGTGAGCAACATCTTCCTGACGGTGCGCATGCTGCTGAAGATGAGCAACGTGCCTTCCCCGGCGCTCTACGAGGCCAACAAATACATCAACCTGGTGGTGTACTTCGCCTTCCGCCTGGCGCCCCAGGCTTACCTCACCTGCTACTTCCTCCGCCACGTGGAGCTGCAGGGCCAGGGTGCCTTCCTCACTGCCAACCTCCTGCTGCTCGATGCCATGATCCTCATGTACTTCTCCCGCCTCCTCCGCTCCGATTTTTTCCCCTCCCTGCGCAAGGGCTCTGCGGGGAGAGATGTAGACGGTGAGAAGTTTCTGATAGACTGAGACGTGCGCGCCGAGGGGGACCCGGGCTCCGGCTCCTGGAAGTTTTGGGCTCTCCAAAGCTGCTCTGATGTGCCTTAGGGCTTTCTCCCTGGCCCCAGGCCCTGCCTTCACCCGCTCTGCTGCCTAAAAGCGCTTCCCTGCTGGACCAGCCCGACAGCTTCGCCGAGYTGCGGGGATGCTGCTGAAGCCAGAGGCACGGCCGATGGAGAAGCAGCCCAAGCCAGCKTCCCTGCAGGCAGCTGGAGGGCCAGGGGTGGCTGTGCTTTGCAGCTGATGCCTGGAAGGGTTGTGAGGGAGGGGAGGAGTCCCTCCCGTGGTGATGTTGGGTGTAATGTGCATTAAAATCAGTCTATTTACTGCTGCCGCAGCACACCTGGGCTGGCTCTTCTGTGGGGCAGAGCAGGTCAGGGACTCCCCTGGGCCAGGGCTGTGGGAAAGGATTCCCAGAGGAGGGCTGGCAGTTCTCAGAGAGGGAGAGGGCACATTCCYGCTGCTGGCTTTGTTCTAGGGACCTTTCAGCTTGCTGGGTCCTGCCAACCCAGTTGAGCCTTGAGCACAACTCTGTTTCTTGTGTGGATGGGTTCCCCTCTTCTTCCTCATTCCTCTGCTCCTCCAGAGACCCAGGGCTGTGCAGGGGACAGTTGAAGGGAAGCAGGAGAGGTACTGAGCCTTGTGGCAGTGCCTGACCTGCCTGTCTCCAGCCTGGTGGTGAGGAGCCTGGCTGGGCTGTGTGACTCAACCGGCAGCCACGTGAAGTGGAGCTGGCATGGAAAAGCCATGTGAGGCCAAGGGCTCTTCCTGGAACATTATTGCATGCTTGCATCCCCCTGGAGCAGTCTTCACTGGCGCAGTGCAGCTGCAGCCCTGTGAGCGTGCTGGGCCCTCTCCTGCAGCCACAGGACCAGGATGGTTCCAGCAGCTCTCCCAGAGCACTGGGGGCAGARGGGGGGTTCAGCTCCCTGGGAGAGTAGGGCCAGAACTGGCCCAGGCGGTCCTGTGGAGCACCAGAGAGGCAAATCCTGTGGATGGTAACAGCTCCAGGATCAGTGTTAGCAGCAGGGCTCAGAGGCACTCCTGCCCAGCCCCTGCTCTGRGCACGATGTGTCCCACCCACCCCAGCACCTGCCCGGCTCAGGCASAGACAGGAACTGCGGTTGAAATGAGCCAGGGGGGGATCACCCTTCCACCAGAGAGCTGGGAAACACCCCACAGGATGTGGATGGATCCTGGTGGGACTCCCTGGTGTGCACTGACACAGTGCCAGGAACAGCCTGGCAGCTGGAACTGAGATGTGATAGCTGGGACAGTGTGGGCAGGGATCGATGCCAGCTCCAAACCTGCTCCTTGTCTCTCCTCGCTCAAAGCAGAGCTCAGCAGCCCTGGCAGGGCCCAGCCTTGCTCTCAGCAGCACATCCCAACACCTATGGGTGCATCTTCCAGCTGCAGCTTAAGCCTCGTGGCCTCTGCAGTTTAAATGACTGCATCTGCAATCACAACTAAGCTTAAACGTTAATTCTCCCCTCACCCCTGTTGCTGCACACATTCCCTCTWGTCTCTCCACTTGAAGCAGACACAGCCCTCAGCAGGTCACTGGCTCAGACCACACTTCCCCTSTCCTTAAACCAGTGTGGAAGGCCGGGCATGACAAAGCTTCCCGAAGGAGGCAGCTCCCTGCTGTTCCCCTCCTGGCTTGCAGCAGGAGCATCCCCCAGCAGTGCAGCYGTGGGTCAGGCAGGCTRGCAGCCAGGAGCAAGAGGCCAGTGAAGTCCCAGGGCAGCACCACTGGGCTGAGCTGAGCTRAGGCCCGGGCTGACTGCAAGTCATGCTGATGTGGAATCCCTCCCAGCCTCTGGCTGCAGCACATCCACGCTCTCCACACCCAATCCTTGCCCAGCACTGAGAGCAGCTTTGCTACAGAAGTGGCAACTTCTCCCACATCTTTCTTGGGGTGGGAAAAAGGCAGCCTGGGGGTCAGGGGACCCAGCTGCCATGCACCCACAGGGTTGGTGGTGCCAGGGAAGCACACAGGGAAGCAGCACTCCTCCCTCCACTCCAGGCAGTTTTTAACCCCTTACAGCAGGCAGGGAGCACCTCCTGCCCACCTCCCCGAGCCCARGTGAGGGGGGTCAAGCCAGGGCCACAGAACCCAGCACAATGCTCCACCCGAGTCCTGCTCCTGCTTTCCATCCCCTGCTGTCCTGGGACTCTGCCAACCTCCACAAGAGGCCTGAAGGAACTCGGTGTCTCAGCATTCAAGAGCCCAATTACCCCAATCAATATTTGGTCAGGGCTTTCATCATCTTTCTCAGTCAATCTAAGTATGTACTTAAGCTCAAGTACCCTGCAGACTTTTCCATAACTSCCCACTCCCTGCTCACCCAGTGCTCCACATTCTCCTGACTCCAAACACTCTAAAATCTGGTTTCATCTAGAGACTTACAGCCAAACGTTGCAAAGGCAGCAACAGCAGCATTTRAAAACAACCCTGAGGATAGTGAACCCTGTGAGGAACAGCAACAGGGAAACTCACACGCTGCAAGCACATGGAGCAGAGACTGTGCCAGAAAAACCCACAAAGCCTCCACTGCTGGATTAGCAGGAGGGTTCCAAGTGAACCTGCAGCATAAGCAGAGAGCTGATAGGCTGGGGAAATGGTGTGACAGGTCACCTGTGTCACATCASAGCCACTGACAGGTTTTTGTTGTGGCCACCCGTGCTCTGCTCCACAAGGAAGCGATACAGGACACCCAAAGCACTGATCACAAACACATCCCAATTACCCTGTGCAAGAAAAGGCCAGACACAAAAGGTAAATGGGGGTAAATGTAGAGATATTTGAGATTTAGGTGTSACCTCATGCTGACAGGATCCCAGACACCTCTGAGTAGGCAGCAGTGCCCCTGCACAACCCCCTGGTGGAGCAGTCAGCTCTGCCCACCCACTGCCAGGAAGGGAAGGAGGAGCCCCTTTAAAGAAGTGAAGGCCCAGCAGCTTGCTGGGTGCTCTCTCTCTCTCTCTCTCTCTCACAGGGGCTGTGCTGTCACAAAACACAAGAGCCCTCAGTGGTGTCACAATGTTTATTAGTCTGTACAGTCCTCGGCAGATGCAGTTTAGATGATTCCAATCTGGAAAGAAGCAAAGGATGTTAAAACAGATGTTATGGTGGCAGAAAGGCAGAGCCTCCACCACAGACAGCACTGCATCTCCCCAGGATTCCTGTCCTCCAAGGCTTCCTCCTCCCAGACCTGCCCAGGAGCTTCACACATCCACTCTGTACACTCGTCCCACAGTGATCCTTGTGCTGTGCATTCCCCTACTGCACTGTGTACCACCTCTGCCTCCTGCCTACCTCAATCACCCTGAGGACTGATCTGACTGAGAACGGGGCTCCTCAGCACTCAGATCCTGCCTGGCTACAGGGCCACACAAGTGCCACCACACAAGTACCTCATGGAGAACAATCAGGGGAGGAGACACGAGACAAAGTGCAAAAAAAAGCTTCCAAGTTTCCAAGACCTCTCACCTTGTTGGCCACATCCAGTGCATCGTAATCAGGAGCCAGTCGGACGTAAGCCTTCTTCTCTCCATCAGGCCTGGAGAGGAAGAGGAGGCATCAGGACAGAGACAACTCCTCCCCCCYGCTGCACATTCCTGCAGCCCCCGTGTGCATCAGTGGTTCCTTTGGAAGCATCACATTACTCAGTGAAATCGAAGTTTACATCATTTGCACAGGACTCCCTGGGTGTCAGAACTGCTCCTTGAACAGGCAAAGAGCTCCCTGAGGAAACCAACCCTCTGCTCTGCCAACATTTCCCACTTCCACCAAGATGTGCTCAGTCCAAAGCTGCACTYAGCTGTGGAGCTTTGTCCCACACCTGCTGCATCACACGCACGGATTCCCCTTTTCTGCTAAAATGAARCCCCTCACACCCAGCAGGGACCTGTTCTCCTCCCCCTTCTCACCTGATCAACGTGTTGACCTTGGCCACATCGATATCATACAGCTTCTTGACGGCCTGTTTGATCTGGTGCTTGTTTGCCTTGACATCCACGATGAACACCAGAGTGTTGTTATCCTCAATCTTCTTCATGGCTGATTCTGTGGTCAGAGGGAACTTGATAATGGCATAATGGTCCAGCCTGCAAGAGAGATGCTATCATTAATAGAGGGCTGGCAGGAGCTCCTCTGAATTTCAGGGCCTTTCTTTGGGGTGCATCAGTCACCTAAGRTTATAATCACAAACTCTCAGGCTTTGGTCGCATAAAATCATCACCTGCATCCCAAACCATCAGGTCCCCACAGCAGCACATTCAGGGGGCTGCTCCCATCCCCAAACCCCCCAGCAGGGCAGAGCCCCCCCAGCACACGCACTTGTTCCTCCGTGGGGCGCTCTTCCGGGGGTATTTGGGCTGCCTCCGCAGCCGCAGCGTCTTGGGCCTGCGGAATGTGGGCGACGTGCGGATCTTCTTCTTCTTGTGGCTGTGGACCCCCTTCAGGACGGCCTTCTTGGCCTTCAGCGCCTTTGCCTTCGCCTCTGTCTTCGGAGGCACAGCTGTGAGGAGAGCTCAGTCAGCGCCACAGGGCTCTGCAGGGTCGGGGTGCGCTCCCCGGCCGGGTATGGCCGTCCCGGTCAGCGAGCAGCGCCTCACCCAGCGGCCCGCGCTCCCTCACTCAGTCAAGAGAAGCCCCCCCAAACGCCCAACTGAGTWAAAAGTCTCCCGCTTCCGTGCGGGAAAAGGCACTTATTTCCTGCCCGCGCACGAGTCCCAGCAGCGAGATGGGAACGCTCCCCCCCTCCCTCAGACAACCCGGCAGGCCTCTCCCACCACCTCCACGTGCTTGCGCCTAACAGCGCTGGAACCCTGCGCCACTCCCCGCTTCGCTCAGCCCGGATCCCCCCCACCTACAGCAGCACCCCGCAGGGACCCACACGCCGCCCCGCGCCCCCGACACGGACCCAGCGCCCCGCGCCCTCACCCTCCTTCTTCGCCTTGGGCGCCATCTTGGCCAGGCGGAAGCCGAAAGGGGTCTCCCGCTCCGCGCAGCACGGGCTTATACCCCCAAGTCTCGCGGGAGCAAGACGGAATCCCCACCACCTCTCCACCCCAACTATCGCGACATCCTCAGAGCATGCCGGTAGTGGTAGTACTCATTAACGGACTCCTGCGCGCACGCGCAGCGGTGTCCCGCGCGCCGTAGGGCCTCATGGGAGTTGTAGTCTGGCACGCTGCTGTCCCTCCCCGCCGTCGTGGCGGTGCGGGACCGGGGTGAGCCCCGGGGTGGAGAGGATTACCGGGGTCCCATYGCAGTGGTAGCAGCGCAATCGCCCAGTCCCGGAGTAACCGGCGTCCTGGCCCCTCCCACGCCCCCGAACGGGGGCGTGGGAGGGGCCAGGACGCCGGTTACTCCGGGACTGGGCGTGAAGCACCGAGCACCGCTACCGGCGCTGGGAGGTTGGCGGTAACGGGGCCACCCCGCTTCATTCCCTCGCCGTGGGGACAGGGACGAGGCGGGGAGAGCTTGRTGTTGGACTGGGATGAGGCGAGGGGACAGCGGGATCTGTGCACGGGACGGGGGGGACACGCGGGGAGCGGAGGGACGCGGAGATGGGGCTGGCTGGGACTTGGGGACAGACAGATTGCGGGGCAGGGGCAGCCACAGCCTGGGGTGGCCGTGGGGACAGCTGGGACACGGGGATGGATGGGTGGATGGATCGCGGGGACAGTGGTACCCGGGTGTGCGGGAATGTGAGGGTGGCGGGACACGGGGACAGCTGGGACACGGGTGCGGGACAGCCGCGCCTGGGGGCAGGGGGACTGTGACACCCTGGGGTGGCACACTGGGGATGTGGGACACGGGGACAGCTGGGACACGGGGACAGCTGGGACACGGGGTGTGAGGACGGCCACGGGCAGGGGGCTGGAGGTGGCAGGGATGTGGGGACCGCCATCCTTGGTGACGTGGGGCATCAGGACACAGGGACAACGACGGGAAAGCGGAGCTGTTGGGATAAAGGGACAGCCCCACACGGGGACACGGCGACAACCGTGATCCACATTGCTGTCCACGGCGACACCTGTGACACGGGGACGTGGCCACCCCTTGCTCTCTGTGTCCCCAGACCCCGCGTGACCCTCATCCCGTCCCCGCTGCCCCGGCCACCCGCGCACCATGAACGTGCTGGCMCCGGTCCGCAGGGACCGGGTCATCGCCGACCTGCCCGCGGTGAGAGGGGGCCCCGCCAGCCCGGGGGCGACCCCGCCGAGCCCCGCGCTCACCCCGCGTCCCCCTTTGTCCCCTGGCAGTGTTTTCGCAAGGAGGCCGCCCTGCACGCCCGCCCCGCCTTCCACCCCGCGGTGGCCGGAGCCTGCCAGGAGCAGCGGACGGGCACCGTGGGGTCTGTCCCGCGCCCTTTGGGGGCCCCGCCGCCGGCCCGGGGGGGTGACAGGGACCCGCGGGGCCGCCGGCCGCGCGTGGGGGTCCCGGCGCGGGCGCCGCGTGGCTGCCGGCGCTGCCCGGTGCCGAGCCCTGCGTCACGGCGCTGGAATGCCGAGCGGGGGGGACACGGGGGAGCGCGGGGCGGGCGCGGGGATCCGGGATGGACCGCGGGGGGAACACCGGGGAACACCGGGGAACAGCGGGGATCCGGGAGGAGACACGGGGGAACACCGGGGGAGCGCGGGGGTCCGGGATGAGCTGCGGAGGGCCGGGATGCGGAGCGGGAGGGACACCGGAGGAGCACGGGGGKCCGGGATGAGCTGCGGAGGGCCGGGATGCGGAGCGGGAGGGACACCGGRGGAGCRCGGGGGKCCGGGATGAGCTGCGGAGGGCCGGGATGCGGAGCGGGAGGGACACCGGAGGAGCGCGGGGGKCCGGGATGAGCGGCGGAGGGCCGGGATGCGGAGCGGGAGGGACACCGGAGGAGCACGGGGGGCCGGGATGCGGAGCGCTGCGGACGCGAGGGGCCGGGCGATGATGGGATGGTGGGACCAGCCCAGAACCCTCGGGGACAGCCGGGGGGTGCCCCCCGCCCCGCTGAGCCCTCGCGTGTCTCCCTCGCTGCAGGTTCAAGATCTCCAAGATCATCGTGGTGGGCGACCTCTCGGTGGGGAAGACGTGCCTGATCAATCGGTAACGGGAGCGCCGRGAGGCTCGGAGGGCGATGGAGAGGGGGGAAGTGATCCCTCTGCCCCAAAGGGCAGCAGCGCCTYGGGCTGAGCCCGGCTCTGGCGCTGGGCACTCCCGGGGCGGGGGGCGCTGAGCCCCCACGGGGGTCAGGAGATGTTGATGCCCCCCTGACTCCCCCCCAGGTTTTGCAAGGACACTTTTGATAAGAACTACAAGGCGACCATCGGGGTGGATTTCGAGATGGAGCGGTTTGAGGTGCTGGGGGTGCCCTTCAGCCTGCAGCTGTGAGTGTTTGCCAGCCCCCTCCCCACACAGCCCTGCAGCCCCCCCTCACCTCCCGCACCCCCCCAGGTGGGACACGGCCGGCCAGGAGCGTTTCAAGTGCATYGCCTCCACCTACTACCGAGGAGCACAGGGTGAGCTCCCCCCGCGGCCCAGCTGCCCACCCGCYGTCCCTGTCCCTGTCCCCMTCTCACCCTCCTTCCTCCCCCAGCCATCGTGATTGTCTTCGATGTCAACGACGTGGGGTCCCTGGAGCACACACGGTGGGTGACACAGGGCCCAGGGGTGAGAGGGGGGGCCTTAAGGGCAGAGAGGGGCTGTGGGGCTGCTGTGCTCTGTGAGCACAAGGACAGTGCTTGGCCACCAGCTGGTGACGGTGGCTCCCACAGGCAGTGGCTGGCTGATGCCCTGAAGGAGAACGACCCATCCAACGTGATCCTGTTCCTGGTGGGCTCCAAGAAGGATCTGAGCGTGAGTGTGACCCCCTCCCTGTGGGCAAACCGTGGCCTGGCTGTCCCTGTCACCCACCCGTGCCCGGCCTGGTTGGCAGACGCCGGCCCAGTACAGCCTGATGGAGAAGGACGCTCTCAAGGTGGCCCAGGAGATGCAGGCGGAGTACTGGGCTGTCTCCTCCCTCACTGGTGAGTCCCAGCGGGGTGGGGGGATGCGGAGCCCACACCGGCCAGGTCGGGGGGCRCTCAGGGGGTCTCCTCTTCCCGTGGGGCAGGGGAGAACGTGCGCGATTTCTTCTTCCGAGTGGCGGCGCTGACCTTCGAGAGCAGCGTGCTGGCCGAGCTGGAGCGCGGCAGCGGCGCCCGCAGGATCGGCGACACCGTGCGTGAGTAGCCCCAGCCAGCCCCGCCTGGGTGTCCCCCTCGTCCCCCCGCCCTCACAGCCGCCCTCCCTCCTCCCTCTGTCCCTCAGGGATCAGCAGCAAGGAGAGCGACCTGTACCTGTCGACGCCCCGCAAGAAGCCCAAGTGCTGCCAGTGAGGGGGCAGCCCCGGCCCCCTCCGTGCTCACACCTCTGGACCAAAGAGGGGCGACCCCGGCCGGCCCCGAGGACACGTCCCTGTCACCCAGAGCCCCCCCCGGCCCCTGGCCTGCCTGGGCACCCCTGGCTGGGGTGGGCAGGAGCACCCGTGCGGCTCCTGTAGCTATGCAAACCCAGGTACTGCTCGCAGGGGGAGATGCCTTCAGGCTCCCTTTTGTCTTAATAAAATCTTTTTTATGCTTTGTAAGAAGGGCGTGGGGCTGGGGCTGGCTGTGGGTGTCCCCGTCCCTGGGTGCAGCCCCCAGACTCCGTATCAAGCAGGAGGATGGATGGCTGCCGCTGAGGACGAGTTCCTTTTCCACCGAGGAGCATCCCTGTCCCGCAGAGCCAGGGGGGATGWGTCCCTCTCAGGGGGACACGCGAGGTGACGCTGCCACGTCAGTCCCAGCCCAGSCGGTGCTGGTCGAAGCGGGGCTGCAGGCGGGGGGGGACGCAGTGGGAGCACTTGTAGCGCTCCTGGATCCACTTCCCTCCCTCGCTGTTCTCCATGCAGATGGCAGCGACCCCTGCGGGGACACACGGGGCGCTCAGCGCCGCCCACCACAGCCTGTGGGAGTGGTGGCCCCACTGCGCCCACGGGTGCTCCCTCTCCTACCTGCCACGACCCCGCCCAGCCGCTCCACCAGCTCGATGGCCGCTCTCATGGTGCCCCCGGTTTCAACCCACTGATCCACCAGGAGGATGCGCAGACCTGGAGGGGGGAGAGGCTGYGCATGAGCGCCCCGTGCCCACCGTGCAGCCCCCAGGAGGGCAGCGCCCCCGGCTCACCGGGCGAGATGGCGTCGGTGCGCAGCTCCATCAGCTTCTGTTGGCCCGAGTAGTCTCTGTAGGGCTGTGCCTCCGTCTGCACGCACAGGTGCCCGGCCTTGCGCACGGCCAGGAAGCCTTTCCGCAGGGTGGCGGCGGCCGCGGCGCCTGCAGGTGGGCACAGCCCCGTCAGGACCCCCGGGACAAGGGACAGGGACCCCGTGCTCGCCCGTGGGCCGTGCCCTGCTCACCCAGGATGAAGCCCATGGCGTCGATGCCGGCCACCATGTCGATGGCGTCTCCCTGGAAGGGCTGCAGCAGGTCGGCCAGGCAGTCCTGCAAGGCCTGGGGGCAGAGTGGAGGGGCTGGGTGTGGGCAGCCCCCGTGGGCACCCACAGCTGGGCGCCCCGGCCGCCCCCCGAGGTGCAGCCCACCCCGGGCACTGGGTACTTGCGGGTGGCAGTAGAGCCGGGAGGGGTCCAGCCAGGCGTAGTTGGGACCTTTGACGTTGGGAGCCATCAGYGCCAGGTACCAGCCCTTCTCCCGGGCGGCAGGGACGTGGCACAGGTCCATGCGCGGGGACTGCAGGCGCTGCGGGCACTGAGCACGAAGTGGGGTGACACTTCCCCACCTCCCCACGGCCTGGTGCCCCCCACCCTCACCCTCACCCACACGTGGCTCCCCAGGGCCCAGGGCTCCCGTTCTGGCTCCGTACCTGGTGCTGGTGGCAGGGCTGCGCCGAGCAGGACCGTCACAGGGGCGTCACGGACAGCGACAGCTGAGCAGGGGCAGCCCCTGTGGCACTGGGCCAGCGCCCTCGGCCAGCTGGACGCGGGGACAGAGCCAGGCAGGAACCCKTCCCATGGGCCACTGATGTCCCCCCCTGGCTCTGCTGTCCCAGCCAGGCAGGGCTGTGCTGGGAGGAAATGAGGCCGTGGCGTTTGCAGCCCACGTGGGTGTCCCCAGCACCAGCTGCCTGTGCCAGTGTGGGTGGCACAGAGGGGTGGCACCCTGTGCTGCCGGGGTCATCCAGCCAGGGTGGTGCTCAGGGGGTTTCCTGCAGCTTTCGGTGGTCTTGAGCAGCACAGGGATTTTTCGAGGCCATACACGTCCCCGTTGGGGCGTCCAGGCGCTGTCCTGCCCTGCTGAGAGCTGGCTGCCACAGCACCCCAGCGAGCCAGGGCTGTGTCCTGACTGCCAATGGGCTCTGAGGGCAGGAGCTGGCCGGGAGGGACAGCCCTGGCAGCGCTCTGGGAATGCCAGGGTGGGCAGCCAGCCTGGGCACAGGGCTCTGGGCTGTCCTGTGGGAGGCACATCCGTGGGATGGGATCCGTGGGGCCACGGGGGGTGTGCCTGGGATGGGACATGGGGATGCTGCACGCACTCATGGGACATGGGGAGGTGCCACAGACATCTTTTATGAAAAATCCTTTCCTTAGATTTTTCCTCCTGAGAAGCTGAGAGGCCTCAGGAACAAAATGTAACCAATGGTTATCTGCTGCTGKGGAATGCAACAGGTGCATCTGGGATTGGCCCATGTTGGTTGTTTCTAATTAATGACCAATCACAGTGAGCTGGCTCAGACTCTCTGTCCAAGCCACAAGCTTTGGTATCTTTCTTCTCTATTCTTAGCTGGCCTTCTGATGGAATCCTTTCTTCTATTCTTTTAGTATAGTTTTAATATCATATATATCATAAAATACTAAATCAAGCGTTCTGAAACATGGAGTCAGATCCTCGTCTCTTCCCTCACCCTCAGACCCCTGTGAACACGGCCACAGGGAGATGCTGATGTGGGGAGCACCGCGGGAAGGGGCGCAGGGATTCGGGGAGCATCTGTGGGCCGGGATCCGGGGCTGCACAGAGCACCCTCGGGGAGGGACGCAGGGATGCAGGGACGCGGGGAAACAGGGATGCAGGGACACAGGGACGCAGGGATGCAGGGACGCGGGGAAACAGGGATGCAGGGACACAGGGATGCAGGGATGCAGGGATGCAGGGAGGCAGGGATGCAGGGATGCAGGGAGGCAGGGATGCAGGGAGGCAAGGAGGCAGGGACTCAGGGACACAGGGACGCAGGGATGCAGGGAAACAGGGATGCAGGGATGCAGGGAGCATCGTTCTCCCGTCGGGGGCCGCTCCGGGGCCGGGGGCTGTGCGGGGGCCGGTGCGTCACGGGGCGGGGGTTTGGGGCCGGCTCGTTACCGGCCCCGGCGCATCACCCCACCGGCTGCCACAGCAACGGGGCCGGTCCCGCCGCGAGGGGTGACCCCTTCCCCGCGGGCTGCCGGCGCGGGACGCGCGGCGGCTGCGGGAGCGGCGGCAGCGCCCCGGCTCTGCGGGACCCTCGGCGCCGTGCCGGGCCGTGCCAAGCCGTGCCGGGCCGCCCCGCGTGGGCGGGCTGCGCCGCTCTATAAGGCGGCCCCRCGGCGGCGAGCGGCGCGGTGCCATGTGCGCCCCGGGGCTGCTCTGCCGCCGCCTCCTCCTCCTCCTCCTCCTCTTCCTCTTCTTCCTCCTGCTCCTGCTGCCACCTGCCCCCGGAGCGGCCCCGCCGGGACGGCCCCGCGCCCGCCGCGGGCTCACCTACCCCGGGACGCTGTGGTGCGGTGCGGGCAGCAACGCGGACAGCTACGAGCAGCTGGGTAAGGGCGGCAGGGATGCTGCTACATGTATCTTCCCATCTCATCCCATCCCACTGCCTCCCATCCCATCCCATCCCATCCCATCCCATCCCATCCCATCCCATCCCATCCCATCCCATCCCNTTCTGGGAAGGTCAGGGCCCAGCCAGGACTCTCTGCTGTTCTGCATGGCCACGGTCCATCTCGTGGAATGCTTCAGAACCTTCCACAGCTCCTCTCTGAAACTGGGGACGGCGTTTGGCATTTGCTGATGTTGGTGACTGCAGGGCTTGGAGAAACCTGGTCTGCTGGAGACATTGTGTCCCTTGGTGACATTGTGTGCCTTTGGGGACACTGTGTCCCTTGGTGACATTGTGTGCCCCTGGGGATGTTGTGTGCCTTTGGGGACATGGTGTGCCCCAGTCCCAGCCCTGTGCCAGTGCCAGCCCTGTGCAGTGCCCACCACCCTGCAGAGACACAGCCCTGGGGTCTGACATTATTTTCCTCAAAATCTTGAGCTGAGGGTTGCAGGGTTGGTTTTTTTCTCCTTTTACATTGAATTATTCAGTAGCTGAAGTGAGTAAAATTAAAGATTTCTAGACTGGTGACGTTTGGAATGTAAGAAGGATAGCAAAATCTGTTTCATTTGAACTCTAATCTCTGGTCATGTATAAAATGAATAAAATGCAATAAGTGTGGAGAAATATGATTTACAACAGCAGCCAGAGTCTGGCTCTGAATGCCCAAAAATGCCAAGATTGGGTGTCAGTCAATTTAGCAGTGCAGTGGCGAGGGGGAGCAATGAAATGAAGGCTTGCGCTTTTTGCTCTTTTTTCCTTTCCTTTTTTTTTTTTTGTTTTTTTGTTTTTTGGAAGAAGTGACAGATGAAGAATTATTTCTAGCTCAAAAAAGCCAAGTGCTCAGCCCGTGAGAGAGGGAAAGCCATTATTGTAATAATAGAAGTGGAGGATGTACATTACTCCTGCTGCACTTTGTGTTTGTCTCCTTTAGTGATGTGTAACTTATTTTAGAGCTATGATCACAAACAGGAATGCCAAGCAAGTGATGTTAGACAGTTCTGAGGGCTGATAATGGGATTTCTGGAGCTCTTCCCTCTGCCTGAGCCTGAAATCCAGCCAAGCCCTGACTGAAGTCCCTGGGTGAGCCAGCAGGGGTGGGAGGTGCCAGGACCCTCCTGCACGGGGAGCAGCCCCTGGCTGGGTCCCTCATCCACTGCAAACTCTGTCCATCCCTGTGGACACGTGGTCAGCGGGGAAGGAGCACCAGGAGAGGGGCCTGCAGCTGTGACTGTCCCTCTGCTGTCACCAGCCAGGCCAGGGATCCCATCCCATCCCATCCCATCCCATCCCATCCCATCCCATCCCATCCCATCCCATCCCCAACCCATCGCTGGGTCAATCCCCACCAATCCTAATCCAGTCCATCCCAGTACTGGTCCACTCCAGCCCCTGTTCCTGTGCTAGCTCAATCCCTGTCTGTCCCAGTTCAGTCCCCACCCAAGCCCCAGTCCAATCCCAGTTCACCTCTGCCTAGCCCCTATCACAATTCTTCCTGGTGCTGTTCCACTCTTGATCCACCCTCTGTCCCCAGCCTMCTCTGTGGTCCATCCTGCTGCCATTCCAGTCCCCATCCCAGGGCTTTGTCATCTCTTCCTGTTTTTCAGACCAGTATTTTGATCCAAACTTCTTCTGTAGGKCTGACCATTAGAAAAATATCTTTTCACAMTCTTCCCCTCTCTTCTGGCCCTACAAAGCCTTCATTATTTAAGATAGGAAATCAGTGAGGAATTCTGCTTTGCAAATTACTTGGCCTAACAAAGAGGTGGATCCTGACATTGCACTTAAGAATTATGGTTGAAACTGAGTGGAAAGGAAGACTCAGTTCACAAGTGCAGATCTTCTTTTGCCAATGGACTACTCGCCTTTTATTTATTTCTTAGTATATATTCAAAGCCCATCCCAATACTGCTCCACTCCCTGTCGCTATCCYGATCCCAGCCTAAACCCTCTCGTGGCCCTGCCCAGGACCCCAGTCTCATCCCCAGTGCGGCACAGCCCAGTCCCCATCCCAGTGCCAGCCTTGTCCCCACCCAAGCACTGATCCAGCYGAGCCCTTCCCACCCATCCTTACCCACCCCAGTACCATTCCATGCATCAGCCCAATCTAATCCTGATCCTGGCCCTGGCCTAGCCCGGCCCCAGCCCTGCCTGCAGCCCCCGTTTCCCTGCAGGGGAGCACCGGGACACGGACCGGTGCTGCCGGGAGCACGACCACTGCCAGCACGTCATCCACCCCTTCACCGCCCGCTACGGCTACCGCAACCTGCGCTGGCACACCATCAGCCACTGCGACTGCGACCTCAGGTGAGCGCCCCCAAACTGCCCCAGGGCCCCCTGGCACCCCCTCCCGGGTGGCAGCTTCAGTGGCTCGTGGGTGATGGGGTTTTGAGATGAATAGGAGGATGGCGAGTGTGTTGATTTCAAGGCCATAATTCAGTGGTTACTTGGGATAGTAATGGCTGTTTCTAGGAGTAGGCTAATGATGAAGATTAGGTTTGCTTGGGGGCTCATTAGCAGGGGAAGGAGTTGAACCATCATTTTCAGGGTATGGGCCCCACAGCTKGTTTAGCTGACCCTACTAGAAAGTRATAGAAAGGAAGTATGGAGRGTTTTGATTCCTCTAGMGTGGGTTCRATTCCTGCTTTTCTAAACACGAGGAAATGAGAGGGCTGGTACACCTCCATGCTCACCTTATCAGAGTGACCCTTAGCGTTCAGGCACACTTCCAGCAGGGCCTCAGGTAAGGAGGCAGGCCCACAGAGCAAACTGGCTGGCTGGCATGCCAGCCCCCAGCCCCTGAGCCCGCCGTGCCCCGGGCAGGTTGAAGCAGTGCCTGCGGCGGGTGAACGACACGGCCTCGCGCGCGGTGGGCCAGGCCTTCTTCAACGTCATCCAGGTGCCCTGCTTCGAGTTCACCTACAGGGAGGAGTGTGTGGAGCCCTATCTCTATGTCTGGTGAGTGCCCCCCCTGCCCTGGGGACCGTCCCCCTGCCCTGTGGGGTTTGTCCCACCCTGCGGTGCCTCCTGGGTTTTGGCAGGTGCAAGGCGTACAACACGGTGGCCGTGGCAGTGCCCCGAGAGCCGGTGCTCTATGAGTTTGGGGGGGAGCTCATCGACAGGGCAGCCAGGCCCAGGGGAGTCCCCCTGAGCCCCCCGTGGGGCAGCACAGGGGGAGAAGGAGCCCTCCCGGTGGATCAGCACACCGGGACAGCGCCCAAGGCAGGCAAGAAAGAGAGGAAGAGAAAGAAGGATAAGAAAAATAAGGGGAAAGGTCTGAAAAAGAAAGGCTCTTCTGAAAAGGGGGCACGGAGCCATCCTGCCGGGCCTGCTGATCCCTGGGCCCTGCTGCCATCATCCAACACCRTCCTGAGCGATGCCCCGGCACGGCAGGGAGTGGGCGGGGGGCCAGCGCCAGCCACTCCCTCCCCGGTCCCCACCACCAGCGGGAAGAGGAGGAGGAAGGAGAGGAACAGAAAGAAGAGGCTGAAAAGTAAAACTGAGGCTGAGCCTGCATGAGAGCTGCAGCTCTGAGTCCCTCTGAGCCCTGCATGGCTCCTGGCTGTGAAATAAATTTACATCTGCTCGAGCATCCTTGGCTTTGTCTCTGGGGGAAAGGATGGCACCAGGGGCAGCAGGCARGGGAAATCCTGGGGCTGATCCCATGGGAGGGGAACACCTAGAGCTGGGTGGGGATCCAGGGGTTTGAGCTGTTCCTCACTGCTCCTCTCAGCTCATGGCATTGTCCTGGCACTGGGGACAGAGCTGGGTGGGGATCCAGGGGTTTGAGCTGCTCCTCACTGCTCCTCCCAGCTCATGGCATTGTCCTGGCACTGGGAACACAGCTCTTGGCCACATGCTGGCAGTTTTAGCTGCCCTGCCAGGGGGTTAAATTCCAGCTCCCCAGGCATCCCGTTTTCTCTGGGAGCTCTCTGAATTGCACCACCCAAGCTCTCTCATCCTCTTAATGCCTTGCCTTTCCCATGCTCCCACACCAGCATCAACTCCTTCTCCCTTCCTTTGGGAGGAACTGGGGCTTGGCCCTCCCTGGAGGCTCCTCAAATGCCTGCAGAGCTCCTTAGGGTGGGACAACAGACACTTTTCCAGCCCTGGGACAAAGGCAGACACTGCCTGGGAAGGGCTGGGGCGCAGAGAGCTGCCTGTGTCCCTTCCTGGTGGGTGGGGACCCTGTCTGGGCCCCTGTAGCCAGGAGCAGGGAACAGGGCAGTGCCACCAACTCCTCCCAAGTGCTTCTGAGGGTGGAGCGTGGCTCAGCCCAGCGTCCTGGCGAGGTGGTGGGAAGATTTTCCTGCACCAGCACCGAATTCCAGGCTTGGAAAGAGCTGGAGTGCCAGGAGCCAAGCAGACAGCGAAGCCCACGCTGAGGAGCGTGCAGTGCAATCCCAAATCCCTGAAATAAGCGGATCACACGAGGCCAGGGGGGAATTCCAAGGGTGGAGGAAGGCATTGCTTCCTCTCTGGCTGCAAAGCCCCTGTGGCAGCCGCAGCATCCCGGCAGGAAGCACGGACAGGGGCACGCGGAGCAGCTTCCCAAAAGTAGAACTTTTATTGACAGCAAGGGAAAACTAAAAACTAAAAACAAAGACAGCCAGAAAGGAGGCAACAACACACAACTAGCCTCCTCTTTCAGGTCCAACCAGTAAGGAGCTGCTCCCAGTCAAATTCCTATCGTACAGTCCCATGAAATAAGAAAATAGCGCCAGGTTCAGCCACCTGTAACCTCGGAGCTGTGGGCCCCAGCCCACGGTTCTCCCCACTGGCCTGGGTGGCTTTGGGAGGAACAGGACCCTGTCAGCCCCTCAGCACTGCAGAGRGGATGGCATTGAAGCCGGGACCTGCATTTCTCTGTGCAAAGAGCTTTGCTTTGTCTCCCGGGTCGCTGCCATTCTTCAGGAGCATTTACATGCAAAGAAGAGCTTTGTTTCCCAAGATCTGCTGTTCCTGCTCATTTCCTAGCAAAGGAGGCTGACCAGGAGCACTGGGAAGGAACAAAGACTCTGCTCCCATAGAAAATCCCTACTAACAAAGCAGGAGAGGGGAGAGTGTGTGCAGCAGGAACTTTCCCCCTCAGAAATGTCTCTCCCATGTGGGCAATCCCACACTGGGCTGCTTCTTTATCCACTTTATCCCTCTCCCAGGGTCTCTCCCTATCCCACAGCCACAGGGAGGTGCCCCCCATGTCAGTGTGATGCCTCCATGTGGTGCATCCATAACAAAACCTCATTTGTTAACAACAGAAATCAGCTTCCCTGCGAAACCTGCAGCACACAGAGGGCAACACCGAGCAACAAAGGCAGGAGGAGCATCGACTTCCACCGAGCAACTCTGCTCTGAGCAAAGCCTAAGGGAAGGGCAGGGTGCAGGCAGAAAACYTCTGAGCTAGCATTCAGTAAAAACTCTATTTATTCACCCCTCTTGGTTACAGCTGGGCAGGGGAAGGGGTACAGAGGAGGAGGAGGAGGAGGCCATGCACTCCGGGCTGCTCCGTGCTGCTYTATCCCACGTGTCTGTCATGGGAAGCTGCCACAGGCTGGCGCTTTATTTCGCAGTCTGATTAAAAAAAAATAACCAAAACTAAATAAATATTGTTCCAAAAGAAGCCAGAGGAGAGAGCAAGCCTTTGGTACAACAGCTGCATCTCCAGCAAGACCCCGAGCTGCTGCGCTGGACCCCTCCAGACACAGCTGGGGYTGGCACAGGCTCTGCTGAGCCTGCCACGCATGAAAACATGGAGCAAACAACAACAGGAACTCGGTGAGAACTCTGGTTCGTTTGTCACAACCCCCACGACTTTGCTTTGTGGTCTCGGCACGAGGGCAGGTGACAGTCAGGGTTTGGGAGGATCCAAAGGAAACAGGCTCACTCCAGGGCAATGCACTTCCAGCTCCATTTGCTTCYCAGTCTCTGGGGTGAAAGCAGAGTGCTGTGCCTGTACAAGGACAGACTCCTTTGACCTCACGTTTGCTCTGCTAAGTTCCCAAAGGTGCCTCAAAACCGGAGCCCAGGACGCAGAGGCCGATGCAGTGTTCCTTTCTATGATATATTTTTCTTATATATAGTATATATTTTTAAACCAGCCCTGCCAAGTCTATTCTCTCGCTCAGGTGCACATCACCAAGAGTCATTTCCCACCATCCCACGACGTACAAAACAGGAGTTATGTGTCTAAGGGAAGTCGCTTCCTATTGTTCCCCCTCCTTCCCCCTGGCTCGGAGAGAAGCGAGCGGAGGTGTCGGGTGTCAGGTCCTATCGATCCATCTCATCCAGGAGAGGCGTGGCGTCCCCGGCGATGGACATGGGCGTGCTCTCGATCATGGGGCTGGGAGAGGGCCGAGGGGTCAACCTCTGCTTCTGTTTCCTCCGCTCAGCCTCCTTCTCCTGCAGCCACTGCTCGGCCATCTTGCCCCAGTCGATGGCAGCGTGGGTGTTGGTCCTGCAAGGACACGGGGACAACGTGAGATGTGGCAAGGAAACTTCCCTAAACTGCCCTCCCTCCCCATGGGGGAAACAACCCCATCAGGCTGCTTCCAAAAAAACCAAGAAAAGCAATGGAGGCAGGACAGGGATAGGAGCACTCAGAGCTACTCACTTTGGCTGCTGCCTCTGCCTGGAGCTGGATGAGGGCTGTGACTGGGACTGCGTGGACTGGGGTGTGGTGTTGGCCTGCAGCTGGTACTGGGGTGTGGTGATGGGCTGGCTGGGAGTAGTGTAGGAGTAGCTGGGGGTCATCAGAGGGGTGGCCACTGGCTGCTGTGCTGGAGTTGTGAACACCTGTGGAGAGAGAGCAGAGGCTGCCAGGGTGGACCCTGCCAGGCTGGGGGGCTCTGCACTGCCCTGCCTGCCCAGGAGGGTGCCCACCCTCACTCTGCATGCCCCCAGCCCTGCTGAGCACAGCACATCTGCTCCCCTGAGAGCTGGGCCAGCACAGCCTGCCCTCCTTGCTCAGCCCAAGGGGAGATGCTGGAGCCAAGCAAAGGCAARGGGCACCAGAGACACTTGGGGCCAGCCAGCAGCAATGACATCCTGCRGTAGGCACGAAGAACAGATAAATTCTTCCTCTGCAGCTCCCAGGATGGCTCCCTCCCACAACCCAAGCCAGCTGCTTCTTGTCCCATTAAGAGCTTAGTGTCTTTGCCCCCCGGTGTTCACCTCCCTTTTTCTTTTTCAGATGTTTTGATGATTAATACATCGGGTTATCCACAGTCCCTGCCTATCCTCAGCTCAGCATTTACTGTGCCAAACTTCCTGAAAGCCTCCCAAGGTGCTCTGAAGGAGGATCACTCCTCCCTGCAAGCCTTGTCTTGCAGCATCTCTCCTTTGGGTGCAAGAGCTGGGTGTGTTTTTTGCACCCTGGGTGTGTTTTTTGCACCCAGGCTCCTCAGTCCTTCTGCAGCTGGAATTTGCCTTGGTGCCAGCTGGGAGCTTGCAGAGTGGGCTGGGAGCAGGCACACATCAAGAAAGGCTTCACCATGAGCCAWAACTGTCCAATTCCATCTTACTCCCTGCAGAGCCCCTGGGTGTGGGGTCAGGCTGAGGTGCTCCCCCCGGCGCAGCTCAGAGATTAGCGCTGAGCTGAAAAGCCCTGCAAACTCAGCACATACCTTCCCAGCTAATCTCCTCCACTGGCAGCTCACGTTGCCAATTCAGGGGCACAATCAGAAGGCTGTGTGCCCTCACTGCTGGATCCCCCCTCTCCACCCTGCCACATTCCTTGGGGGCCAGACCAGTTTGCTCCTTGCTCCAACTCCCSCCGGAGCAGGGCTGTGTTATGTGCCTCATTCCTCCAGTCACGGGAGGCAAAAGGAAACCTGGTGCAAGAATCCAGCCTGTGCAGCACCACGGGGACAAAGCCAGGACTTGGGGAGCCSAGGCAGTGAGGGATTCCTTGGGCTCCCAGTGGTTTCTAGCAGCAAGGAGAAGCCAGCAGAAGCTGAAGTGACACCTACGTGGTACGCGCTGCTGCCGCCTCCGCTGCCTCCGTAGCCGTACTGGCTGGAGCCCCACTGTGCTGGGGTGGCATTTGGGTTCTGTCCCTGGCCTGTCACAGCAGCAATGGCACTGAACATCTGGGAGGTCATGTTCTGTGGCAGAGCATTCACTGCACGTGTCAGGTCTGCAAGGGAGACACACTGCATTAGGAAAAGTGGAGCCTGGAGGAGCAGCTCACATCCCAATCCCAYCTGGGAATGGCCTGCACTGACCTGCCAGGTTGATGTTAGCTGGAGTAGCATTAATGGAGGCTGGAGTCCTGGTCCGACTGCTGCTGCTGGGGGTGATACCTGTGTAAAACACCAAGAGGTTGATTAAGTTTCCTGGAAGAGCAGCCATTGGTCTGAAACTCAGGATTTGAAGTTGTTCTGACACGATGGTTTGCTACCAGGGAATGGTGTGTGCTGGATTGTATGATGGGGGAGACAATCGAGAGGAAAGGGACTGGTCCAGACTCTGCACAGCCCACTTGATGAAAGATCAACTCTCAGGAGAGCTCTCAGTGGGTTGGTGCATGGAGCCAAACATTTCAAGCATTGCTCAGAAACTTCCCACACACAGAAAAAYCCTAGGACGCATTTTTGGGACAAGGGAGACGGAACTGTCCTTTAATAAATGTCCCTGCTATTGTGTGATAAACAAACAGCTGAGGCACTGAAGTTTTRGGCTGCTCACCTGGAACAGGGTCCTGATAATGATCCTTAAACCATCGGAAAAGTCCATTCACAGTAGGGAAGACTTGGCCCCGGTAGCGGAATCCCTCCGGTGTCACTGTCACATACTCTATCCTGGGAGAGCAGGGACAGCATGAGACACCACAGGCTGTGCCAGCCACTCACTGACAGGTCACACTCAGAACAGGCATGGACTAAAACCACAGCCTGATAATGAAAGGATAGATCCACCCAAGGCACTTTATCTTTAAACAATTGCTTCAAACTACCCTGCCTTTCCATGAAAAATCTGCCTTTCCATGAAAAACCCATCCCTCCCTGCCTACACTCCTACAACACCCACAGCACATGGCAGTGCTGCTCGTGGCAGCCAGATGGTTAAGAAACATGGGAGTCTCCTGGGTGAGATTTACTGCTAGAATTGGGTCCTCCACTGTCAGGAGGCCAAATCCTGGCAAAGAGGAGGCGTGATTTACAAGGATTTCAACAGAGCTGGAAGAAAAACTGGCAGCAGTCAGCTGAGGTTTGGTACTRGGAGTACTCAGTGCAGATGCTGGGCTTGCCTCTCATTTACCTTGGTTTGCCTCGAGGTTGATATCCCAAGAGAAATTTACCAGGTAGGTCTTTACAGGCACTAATAAAGTATGGAATAAATGTTGGCTTCTCTTTCTTGGTCTTTATCAGCAGCTCTTCCAGCTTCTAATTAGAGAGAGAAAGAAGATAAATGCTCCAGGGGAGCCCACATTTCAGCAGCACACAGAGCCCATGGATATCTTCCTAAGAAGTTACCACATCCTGGGATTGTCTCACCTTCTTGTCTCCACCATTGCAGTCCTGATAGTATTTGTGGTTCAACAGGTCTCTGGCAAAAGAAGCCATTGGCTGGACATAACGAGCAACAATTTCATCCAGGTCTTCAAATTCCTTTGAACAAACACATTTAAAGAGGTATTTAGGGTGTATTTGGTCATACACTCTGTACAGCAAGGCTTGAGGGAAAAAAAAAGACAAGTATTGTCTAAGGATTCAGAGAATGTATTGGAAGAGTGTGAAAAGACAAGAGTGTGAAAGCAGCTACAAGGACAGAAGGGCTGTGTCAGCTTGTAAAATAAATCATTCCCTTTCCCAGGCATGCT
The DNA here is from genome assembly GCA_014549065.1 of Cardinalis cardinalis. Taxonomy (NCBI): domain Eukaryota; kingdom Metazoa; phylum Chordata; class Aves; order Passeriformes; family Cardinalidae; genus Cardinalis; species Cardinalis cardinalis. The sequence continues at coordinate 488,690 of JACDOX010000179.1, forward strand.
CTGCAGGGCTTTACCTCTGTGTTGATCCAGAGCATGGAGCCCAGGCTGAAGGCATTCTCCTTGCCCTCCTCCCGGACATCCACGTGCTGGTAGATGCCATCGTTGACCTTCCAGGTGACAGTCAGGTGGTTCTCCCCTTTGCTGCTGGGCCGGATGATCACATCCCCTTGGTCCATGGTCTCCATCATCTTCTCTGCTTGCTTGAAGCTGATGTTGTGGAATGATGGGTGAGCAATTACCCTCTTGATGTACGCTGGGGAACAAAGGCAACGTTCAGCCTTCCAAGAGGAACTGCTTTAATGCAACTGTATCTAATTGTGCTGATTGTCCTGGAGCAGCCTGGGGAGGCTGGAATTACAAGGGAGAGGGAAATGAAGAGAACTCACTTGTCCTCTGCTGCTTTCTTTTCATGTCTTCTTCCTGTTTGTGGTCTGCTGCCTCGGAGTCGAAGTCGTAGTAGGTGTCTTTGGGCAGTTTCCACTCATTGTTCTTGTCCATCAGGTCTGAGGTCCTGCAGGTCAGGTCTGCACTGAACTTCTCAATGTCAATCTTCATGATGCGGCAGTGGACGGTCATTCCCACCTGCAGAGGAGGTGCCAGGGTGAGCAGCAGGTTTGGCTGATACACCAGAATCCCTGTGCTACAGAACAATCCATGTGGGATCCTGCTGGCACTGAGGAGGTACAAATCACCTCAGCCACTTCAGACTGATACAGCCTTTAAAAGTGATCTTTCTACACAAACTGGAAGTCAACTGATCCCAAAAATTACCAGAATCAAAAGAGATTGAGGGAAAAATGGGCAGTCCTCCACACTGGTCACATCCAGAAAACTGCACGTCTGGAGGGTGAGGACAATCACCTTTTCCATTTCAAATATCTTTCACAATGGRAGCACCAAAACTGGACTTCAAAATGTGCAAGAAAGCACTTATGTGTGTTCAGAAGCAGACATCCAAAGGACTGCTCTAATAAAATGTGAGGCAGAAAATCTCCCCACAAAAACTGCAATGTCTTAGTTCAATTAACCATGATGAAGTTATTAATTAACTCTTTAAAGAAATGCTGAGACCTCTGAGCTTACAGGATTATCCATCACCTGCATGGCCTGCTGGGGGACCCCAAAGGACAGCAAAGATGTTAARCCACTATTTTATTATGTGATAAAAAGTTGTTATTCCATTTCTTTAAGAACTCTGTCCTGAGTAGGACCAGTAACTCTGATGACCTCCACAAATTAATGGAGAGGGAAGAAAAAGCTATAAGAGGGAAAATGACCCTTGCCTGTCCAAAAGCAGTTCTGTGAACTCTTTAGAAAKCCAGAAACAAAGGGCAGCTCTGCATTAGAATGCCTTCTGGTCTCCTAAACCCAGACTCCAGCCAGACAACAATAAATCCTCCTGCAGCACAACGTGTTAACTGATTAACAGGGTCCCACCAGCTGCCAAGGCAGATTTGCACTGTGGGACAAGGACACAAACCAGAACCTAAACTTCCTGCTGATCTAAAGTCCTTACATGAAAATAAGGTTGGAAAAGTCATTTAAGAACAGTGTTATTAACCAAACTCTGAGTCTTTGGTACTGGCTCCAGGTTCTTCCAGCTCTTGCTGAGAGTGTGAAAAATCCACTGCTTTCCTACCTTCACCCTTTCTTCTGGCCTCTTGACCACCTTGTCACTAAGAAATTTTGTTGGGATGAAGCCAGCAACACCATTATCCAGACGTGTCTTCACTCCAATGGCYTGACCTGGGCAGGAACCGCTGTCAAAATGGTTCCAAACCTTGAGCAAGGCAAAAGCAAATAAATCATTCAGCATGGAAACAAAATAGCCCCAGCAGTTCATACTCAAAACAAGTCCAAAAGCTGTGTCAGCAAAGTGGTGCAGCCAGCAGAGACTTGTGGAAGGGCAGGGGACAGAAGACTTCAACAAATGCTACCCAGTAATGCAATCTTCCTCCTCCAGTCCTGCTCAGCTTATGGGACATTGCAACCAGGAAGGTCAGAACATTTTTAGACCCTGAACACCAGCCTGTAGCCAGGGCTGGTCTCTAATGAACACTATAGGGGTTTAAAGTCACGGATTACCCAGGCTGGAATTCACAGTGTTTAGAAGGGACCTAAAGTACAGCTGCATTAAGCAGCAGGTGGTCCAGATAAGTTCTTAAATTGAGAAGGTGGCAGAGCCTTCTGTTCTCAGTGTCACAGGCAATTTCTCTGCAGAAAACACAATCCCAGATCACAAACAAGAACACTTTATGTGTCTGCAAAGAACTGGTCAGCTTAGCCTCAGGCCCATTTCCCTCTAAAAGCCATAATGCAGCCATAAAAGACCTGTCAAATCTATACTGAAGCAATTAGTCAGAAGTGCAACAGATTTTATTGACAGCCAAAGACCACATCAGGTTGGGATCCTGGGGCACTGCAGACACCATCTTGGCTCTGATTCCTTGTCTCCCAAGAACCCTACACAACACTCCTGCTGATAGCAGCCCCCTGAGACAGGCAGGAGAAGCAGCCCCACCTCACTGAGCTCTGGGAAGTTGTCCTGCTGGCAGAAGGGGCACTGCCAAAGGCCAGTTTCATCGTTCCGTATCGCCTGGTCGTAGCTCTCTCCCTGTGGGCGCCTGTGGGCAATCCCAGTCACATTGCAGATGATCATTTTACCTGTGGGGTGATGGGARAGGGGAAGGAAAGAATGAAAATCTGCAGAGCTGGGCAGTTCCCTCCATCTAAGGTTGTTGTTCATGCATGAAGGTGTTAGGAGGTCACACAAGTATTTGAAAAGCTGTTTCACACTCCACCACAGCACTGTCCCAGCATCACGCTTGTCACAGACATGTTTTATGAAAAATCCTTTCCTTAGGATTTTTTCTCCTGAGAAGCTGAGAGGCCTCAGGAACAAAATGYAACCAATGGTTATCTGCTGCTGGGGAATGCAACAGGTGCATCTGGGATTGGTCTCATGTGGTTGTTTGTAATTAATCGCAAATCACAGTCCAGCTGTCTTGGACTCTGGTCAGTCACAAGCCTTTGTTATCATTCTTTTTCTATTCTTAGCTAGCCTTCTGATGAAATCCTTTCTTCTATTCTTTTAGCATAGTTTTAATATCATATATATCATAAAATACTAAATCAAGCSTTCTGRAACATGGAGTCAGATCCTTGTCTSTTCCCTCATCCTAAGACCCCTGCGAACATCATCACACACACTCACTAAGATACCCTTGCCCCGTCTTCACACATCCTGTGTCACCTCAGGAGGACAGAAAGCAGGGATGTACCTATGTAAAATGTCTCTGGAGTTTCTTTGGTCAGCATATTGAAGACCTCCTCTGTGTTGGGAGAGCGGTACGGGGTTCTCAGGTCCTTGTATCTGCAGCTTAGCTCAGCTCGGATGTCATACAAAGTGATGTGCTTGTCACCATAGCCCTGTGTGGGATTCAGAGGTTATAAAGGCATGAGCAGCAGGAAGATCAGTAGGGAATCCAGTCTAAGTTTTGGAAGAACTCAAGCATATTATGAAATAGCGAATTTAATAAAGGAGAATGCAGCAGGTACCAACAAATGGTGAAACTCGGTCACAGGATGTTGAAGAGGTCAAAAGGAGAAACATATTTAGAAAAAAAGTCAGGGAGAAGAGCTTAAATGGTTAATTACTGTTCCCKGCCCCAAGTGTACTTTCTGCAAGCATTTACTGCATGCCATTGTCAGACACTGACTGTTCACTGTGGCCATTTATACATTTTACGACACCACAGCTAATGCCCAGCTCCCAAAAAGGATAAAGCTATAAAACATGAGAATCTCAGCCAGGCAGCAGAGCTTCCCCTGTGTTTCTCAGCACCAGGAGCCCCCAGTGCACCTGTCTTTCCAGCTCTTCAGCAAAGGCATCGAGATCCAGGTCTTTCAGGCGCTCGGGGTTTTCCAGGATCTCCTCCAGAGCTCCWGCAGGATTTGCATCCTCAGCTGACTCATCGTATTCCAGGGCATCCACTGCCATTTTCCTGGCCCATTCATAGGTTTCAGGATGGACCCTAGAGCCATCTAGGACTTCAATGTAGGAATCAGTGCTGAAACAAAACCAATGTTCAGATCAGGGCTCTGAGCTGTTCCTGCAGCTCAGTGATCAAGCACATTGTTGAGCAGCACTGCTGCACCATGGAACAAAGTACTCCAAAAAGGACACTGAATTATTCATTGCTAAACCAACAGGAGCCAAGGCAAGACCTGGCAAACTCCAGGCTGCAGCTCCAAAGACACAGCCAGGTATTTTGGATGCTGGGTGGATTTGATCCCTGCACACTACAGCTGCTCTATGAGCACACAGCCCTCTGCAGTTTCTCTCCTCACACAGATTCAGTGTTGCCAATGAGCTGTTTGGATGGGCTACACTTTACCCWCAGCAGCTCTGGGATTTGTATCCTGCAAGAATCAAGGGATCTAGCAGGGTTGGATCACTCAGTGCAGGGATTCAGCCAGGTGTTCTTTCTCATACTGCTTTTCAAAGGCAAAAAWACCCTGGAGAAAGTATGTTTCTAGTCAGAAACAAGGTTACAGCTGTCCTCAAAACACCTCTTGTGCAGTTACCAGTAACTTAAGGCTCTATAAACTTCCTAGTATTGCCAGTGGTTTAAGAGGAAGCCAAATTACTGAGTTATTTCTCAAGTTTGAAACTTTAGAAAAATAAAATACTGTTGGAAGGACCAGGCAGAAATTAAGCTGAAGTGCCCATGGTTACTGATGACTCCATGACAACTATTTTAGGGAACAATTGGTTTTAGTCTAGTTCCTCTTGACCACAAAGAGTCCTTCACACCAGAACAAGCCATATAATTAATTTTCTGCAGTTCCAGTGCTGCTGTGCAAGTTTAGCTGCCCATAAGAATCAGATTAACAACCAGCAATACCTGAACTTGGCCTAAAATCAGAGGGGCCACACAGAAACTCTGGGGAACACAGACTCAGGGAAGGTCACTGTGTCACCCTGTCACTCACACTGACCCCACACCCCACAGGACATCAAATAGARCCCAATACCCACCTATCACCCAGTGATGCTGTGTCAATTTTGATGAAGCCAGCACAGTTGATGAACACTTTGGGTCCCATGTGACACATCGTAACCAGCTGGGTCCTGTTCTCCAGACGGGTGTTGTTTTGTTTTAAGATCTGCAGAGAGAGGCAAGAATATAAACCTTGGGAGAGGCAAGAGTATAAACCCTGCTATTCAAACATAAGATTGCCCACAGAGGTTGTGGATTTCCTATCCCTGGAATTGCTCAAGGCCAGGCTGGATGGGGCACTGAATAACCTGCTTTACTGTAAGATGTCTATGACCACAGCCAGGGGTTGGAATTAAATGATTGTTAAGGTCCTTTCCAACCCAAATTGTTTTTGTCTGGGAAAAAAAAAAAGCAGAGGATTCACACTGCAGTGTTTAAAGCATCTGACACACACCCATCACAGCTCTTAAGCTGTTGCTCCCTGCCAGTGTCTCAACATTGCGTGAGAGAGGATGATTCCACATCATCACGGCTCCAACTCTCAGGAAAAGCTTTGGCTTCTTGCCTCGTGTTTTCTACACTGTGGAGGTGTCTTGACACTCTGACAGCACATCCATTCCTGTGGGTTTGGGAGCTGGCTGGGATTGATGGATCTGCTGAGCTGTTTGTGTTTCTCAGGGACACAAGTCCATGTGTAGCTTTGGGGCGGGGCACAGCGAGGTAAAAACACATCAACAGAGCTGTCAGCTGGTGAGGTGCTGCTTTTGCAGGCAGGCCCAGAAGCCTCCTTACCTTCAGCAGGTGGGTGCCTTTGCGTGGTCCCAGGCCACACACGTACTGCAGCAGAGCCTGGCTGTGGGGGTGAGCAATGGCCCTGTTCACATCCACCCCCACCTCGTTCACACGGTTGATGAATTCGCAGTAGAGCGCGTTCAGCAGCTCCTCCTTCACCACGTGCTCCTGGCAGAGAGAAGAGGTGTTAGCCCTGGAAAAGATGGCTCTGTGCAACCCTCTGCCAYGAGCCAAACACAACACACTGGCACCCAGGAGCTGTGTTGCACCTCAGCTACCCCTGAGAACAGCCTAAAGGCTTATGAGAAAGAAGCAAAAAAAAAAAAAAGGTGCTGCATAGCCTGAATATGGCACAGAACAGGCAGAACTTGCACAAGTTTAACCTGGAAACCTTTTCTTTGAAAGCAAACCCTCACAGGCTGCTTTCTCTTGCAGAGAAGGATCTTTCTAGCCCAAGGAAAAATTTACCTGCAGAGGGTGGAGTTTCAGGCAGAGAATATCCTCATCAGAGCTGCAGACCTGGGCAAACTCAATGAGGGGGTCCTGGATGCGGCGAGCGAGGGACACGGCCTGGCGCAGCAGAGGGGGGTAATCCCGGAATTCATTCTGCAACAGGACACAGAACCAGGGAAAACCCTCGTGGGGCTTCCACACTTTGTACCACAAGCAGCAAAGACACGTCAGACAGGGAGTGCAGCAAGAAAGCACTTGGTGCTCACGGCAAAAAAAGCTGAGGTCAAAGGGTCCCAGGAGCTCTTATGCAATTAGTAATGGAACAATCTCACTAATTTCCAACTACATCAATATCCACTTTGTGCATCTGCTGGTGCTGATCTCTTCAGGGAAGCCTAAGACGTTTTGCCTTGATCCAAAGATCAGTACGTGACTGTCCAGATGGATCATATGAGACAGAGGATGATGCAAGGCCAGCACAACAAATAGAGGATGACACAGCACCAATGAGCAACAGACTAAGGGAGAGACTAAGGGAGCAGCAGAAGGCTCACCTCAGACTTCTTGCTGTTCATGTAGAGGATGGCCAGTTCATTGTCCACCAGCTCCACTCCGATTGAGGACAGCTGCTGCCCTTGGTCCAGCTCATGAACAATTCTCTTTACATCCTCCATCAGCATCTGAGCATCCCTAGGGAGACACAACCAAGGGGACTGAGGGGAGAGCATAGAGCTGGGTCCTGGAAAAGGTGAAATGTAGACAGGCACAAGGAAAGCACTGCAAAGAGACTGGCAAGTGGAAGCAGCACAAAGACTGACCTGTTCTCGCCTGCAATTGTCACCACGTGAGGCTTCTTGTTCAGGAGGAATTTTTTCAATGTTTCAATATCCTGGGCCTGGAAAGGAAAGTAGAAAATCAGAGTAGAAAGCYAGAGGGTTTCTGTTCTGAGCTACCTACATTCATCTCAGTGACAGCTGCACCAAGGCTCACCTTCTTTTCCCTCTCCTCCTCACGCCAGGCATTCCTTCTCTTTGTGAAATGTGGCAGTCGGAGGAAATCTGTCACCTCACCCTCTCCATTAACGAGGGCACAAAACACAGGGTGGTCCCTGTCAAACAGAGATCACTCAGACATAGAGGACTGCTAAAGCTGGACATGCATCCAGACACCATTCCCTCCCTCCTACCTGGCTGATGAAAAGGCAATGCCCAGCACMCGGATCCCTTTCCCTTGGTTCTCATCCATGAAATCATCGTCTTCCTCCACCTGCTGATCTGGCCTGTATGCAGCAACCTTCAGCCAGTTGTACAGTTTGCGGCTGCAAGCCTGGGAGAGCAGAGTAAGGACAAAGAGGAGTGAGAAAATCCACTGCAGGGGCCTTGGCATGCATAACCCTCCTCTGAAGAAGTTGAACCAGACTCACTCCCTGCCTCCTCCTCCTCCCCAAGAACTTGTGTATGAGCTGTCAGCAGCTATCCCCAGAACACTGCAGGGCTGCCAGTGTTTGCAAGCACAGCTCTGCCTCATCTCACCTTGAGGACATACTCCTTGGCCTCCACTAAGAGCTTGTTCTTTAATTCTTTGGCCATCTGCACGTAGAGGAACTGGTTGAGGGAGCGCTCGATGGCCATGGTGCGCTGCCGGTTCCACTCCTGCACCTGGTGACTGAACTCGTCCCGGTAATAGAACTGCTTGATTTCCTCAAAGTAWGTCTGGTCACTGCCATAACTGCAGGAAAGGAAAACAGGAGATACAGAAAGGCTCCAGACACCTGCATGGCAGATTCCTGCACACCTCAGATTCAGGTAGCTGCTTGGAAAAATCAGGGAAGAGCCAACCCTCCCATCCAATGCTGCTTTAGCTGCTGAAGTGATGCTTCAGCACCACAGATCACAGCCATACTACACAGTGTGGCCACTCAGAYATGCAGGGAAGGAACTAAATTGGTTGGGAAACAAACATCACCTGCAAAAATCCCAAGGTTTCAGAGTTTGCTTTCAAGTGAGTAAGACAGATGTCTGCTAAAAGTTCTCAACAAGGTGACAAAAAAAGCAAGACCCTGAGAGGCTGCTTTACTTTGAGGTGCAGGAAACTACCAGGCMATGACTTTCAGAAGTAATTTGGGTTACAGATGTGCTCAAAGAGCACTGCATGAATGAGCTCTGCCAAGTCAGGGATGGCACAGCCAGTGGGAACTCACCCCTCCACTCCTTTCATGTCAATGCTGATATCTATGGTGAGCAGTGCCTCATCCTCTGCCAGGCTCATTTTCAGGAACTGGTCATCTCTCAGCTCCTTCACAGGCTTGTTCTTCATGTATTTAAAGGAATATGCATAGTGGGCTTCATCAATATCCTGGGAAAGAGGAGAGACAGTCAGCATGACCCAGGGCATTCAYGAAGAAAGATCCTTCTGTATGCCACAGCAGACAATGGTTTTTATTCAATACCCACTCAGCCCCATGCCTGCCAGTCTGCATTTCCTTCCCCAGCAGGACACAGTGGAATTGCTTCCCAGCCCCAGAAAAACAGAGACTGTTTCAATAACTGAAGGCAACATCTCATCTGGTAAGATGCTGAGACTAAAAATGCAGCACACTGCTGAGCTGGGCTCTGCAACAGCCCAGCTCAGTGCTGCTCTGAGATTCATTCAGAGTTGCCACTCGTACGGGAGAACAAGCATTTGTATGTTATTTAGATCCTTCCCTGAACTGACCCACAGAGTCAGAGCTCCCTTCCTTACCTTCTTCCCCTTTTTGGTTGGTGTAATGTTGATTTTAGCTCGTTCTTGGAAAGTCTGTCTCAGGACCTGTCTGACCAGGGGCTCCCTGGCAATCTGCAAAGCCACCATGTACCGAGCTCCTTCCAGCACTGCTTCTGGGCTTGGGAATTGACTGCAGGCAAAAAGGCAACGTGAAGCCTTAGAAGAACGTCCCCAGATCCCCTCACTTGTGTTACACCCACAGTAACTCCACAGAGACCCCCCCCACACTGACCTACACACGTAGTCCTTGGCCAGCTCCAGGGGCTCCGCAGGGAACTGCTCTGTCTCGTGACGCTGGTAACTGTCTCGGAGATTCTCTCCAAACTGCTCAGGTGTCAGACCAAATTTCTTAGCCAAGCCGTCTGGTAAAAAGAAGAAATCAGAACACCAATAAGGACACAGGTATTGTGGCTAATAGTGAGCAAAACCATCAGTCTTCCTTGCACAGGCGAGTCACAGCACCCTGCAGAGCATGTGGGCCAGGCCACTGCACGCTCAGCAGGACAGAGCAGAGCCTTACCCAGCCCAGCTGCCTGGCAGATGGTGTACATATCCCTTCGGGAAGCCTGCTTCAGCTCAGGTCCCTTCTGCTCATCATCCTCTGCATCCTCCCCTTCACCTGCAGGAAGGATACATTAGAGAGGCATCCAGACAGCTGGAGCGTGTCAGAAGCACAATAAAGAGATTAAACACAAAGTACACCGTGCAACCGAGCCCCTAAATCCCACAAAGGCATCTCAAAGGTAACGGTGGCCTTAAAGTTATTCAGGGTTGAAAAAGCACTATCTTCAGTGTCACTCTTGCAGTTTTAATAGGAGTATCTCTGGGTTGCACATTAGAACACACATCAAGTTTGCTGATGCCACCCCTGCCACAAGGGGTGGCATTCATATTCCACCTGAAAGCACCTCATGTGGTAAACCTTAAACATTTTCAAAGGTGCCTGAAAGACCTGGAATTAACTTGAGACAGAATGACCAGCAGAGATGCATTGTACATTTCACTAAACTTTCTTCCTATTCTTCCAAACCAGGATTTTCAAGCAGCCCACAAGGAGAAAGCTATCAAATGTGGGGAGACAAACCTTCCTCTTCTTCACCATCCTCCCGGATCCGCTTTTGCTTTTTGCGAGCGGCCTTGGCAGCATTCTGCATCTTGGGGATGTCTCTGCCATAGTACAGCAGGAAGTGATTGTACACGTCCTTCAGCTCGTCCATGGACTGCACGTCCTTCAGCCTACAGAGAGCCAGCATGTTACACCCTGCCTGCAGCTAGGTCATGCTCAGAACACCCAAGGAACCTGCTCTGACTCAGGTCAGGCAGAGGAAGAGACCTTGGATTCATCTCCCAAAAGAATTTCAAGTATTTCTCATTATTGGCTTTGTGGGTGCTCTGCAGTGGCCTGTTATTGTCATATTTTCTGAAAAATTTCTTGGCCAGGATTTCTTCTCCTGGRAAGYTAGGAAGCTTCAGCTTCTCTATGTTTTATTCTTCTGGAAAGCGATTTGGAGAATTATTTGCTCAACATGTGAATTGTTTTTAATTAATGACTAATCACAGCCAGCTGTGTCAGACTCTCTGRGTCTGTCACAAGATTTTATTSTTCATTCTTGTCTAGCCTTCTGATGTCTCCTTTCTCTTTCTTTAGTAYAGTTTTAGTATATCATTTTCTTCTAATATAATATATATCCTAAAATAATAAATCAACCTTCTAAGAACTCGAAGTCAATTCTCATCTCTCACCTCRCCMTAAGACCCACAACAATTAATRACCACAGTGGCCAGAGTGCCTGCGCTGTTTGGGTAAGTCAGTGGACATTTTAAGGAATTTTGGAATGAATATACAAGTCCTGGCACCCTACCTCTCCATGTCAGTTGTATCCAGGGCCCTTATTCCATCAGCCAAGGGCTTGTCTGGGTCAGCAGAGATCTGCTCATACTGGTAGGCCTGCATCTTCTCAAACAGTCGAGTCAGGTTCTGCTTGCGGATCTTCAGCTGGGTCCACTGACACAGGAGCAAAAGAATTCCAGTGAAACACCCCATTGCAGTGTGTCACCTCTCTCCTCCCTTCCCAAACAGGGACTTCCAGGATTTTGGGATGTTTGTAATCTCAAAATGATCAATAAAATCTTCATCCAAAGCCAAATGTGACATGCGGCAGGTCCCAWCTCAGAGATGTATTATAATAACAGAAAAAAACCAAATTCAGGTTTGGATCTRATAGCAGAGAAGCAACCTGCACTGCTGGCAGGAAATGTCACTACACAACAGGAACTCAGTGAAGGAGAAGGATTTTTTGGAATCCTATTTTGTCAGATATCCCTTTACCACCATACAACAGCAAAAATGCAAAAAAGTATGGGTAAAAGCCCCAAACATGGCCAAAAGAAACTGCTGAAAATATCAGGCCAGGTAAGAGGACAAATGTTGATGGGAGAACCAGAAATGAAAATAYTCCTCACCTTCTCATCCCACTGCCAGACCCTCCACAGGTCATTGATGTGCAGCTCTGGCTCCACATACTCCTTTCTGTAGAAGGCGATGAATGGGACCTGGGGCAGACATGAGACTCATCAGCCCCGAGCAGGGGACTGGGCTGTTCCTGGCAGCCAGGAGCCCAGACAGAGCTTCTGCTCCATGTGGGACAACAAACTAATGAGGCAGCTCTTACTCCACCAAAGAATACATCACATAGGTCAAAAAACTTCTACAACATCAGGCAATGCCTCAGAGAACAGACTGGATGGACCAAGCAAGGCTCAASAGCAATTCCCCCACCTCATTCAGCCTCAATTTGCCCACAATCAGGGAAAGATAATGACAGCAGCTCTGTCAAACAGGCCTTAAAAACCTGCATTGCCACAGCTCACATAAAATGAGTTGCAGTTCCCAATGGAGCATCACTTCATCGCAGGAGAGGCAACCAGGGATGGTATCTCAGCCCCTTCCGTGTGCCCTAAATGTTTCCAGCAGCCCTGCTAATCGTGCCAGGAAAAGGAGACAGACCTTGGTAATGAAGAAAAGTTGCAAATTACCTCAAAATGCTGATTTCTCATGAAATTCAGGGCTTCTTTAATCTTCTGGATGGTGCTGGGCCCCTTGCGGCCGAAGCTGCTGGCCTGCCCACGGTCAAGGTAGTCAGAAGTTTCCTGAAAAGGAAACACATTGTGTTCACTCTGCTCCTGAGCTGAACCCCTAAAAGAGAAGCCCCAGGTTAAGGCTGAGAAATTGTGGTTCTTTCAACTTTTTTTTGCTCTTTTTTGCTCTGTTTTGTGGATGCAAAAACAAAGACACACACACATCAAATGACCTGCTCAAAACCAGAAATGAAGGTGGGACTGGGCACCACATTCCTATCAGMAGAGCCCTGGAACAAGTCCCAGGCACAGTCCTTTACCTGCAAGGAGATGGTGGGAGTTGCAAAGGCATTCCTATAAATCCAGTCAGCTTCTTCCTCCAGCTCATCATCTTCAGCACTCTTCACTGGGATGGATCTCAGCTGYGAAGAGACAACACCATGAGCACAGGCACGTGCAACACCAGGGCTTGCACTGCCATGTTTCCAAGAAGCCTGGAAATTATTGTTTTGAGCTACAGGTTACCTCTGGGGACCCCCACCTACGGGGTGCCAAGGATATCACTTCAATGTCTGCACCTTCTGAGCACACAGGAAACTGCATCAGCTTTACACTAGATAAAGGCAGCTACAATCCTGTCAAAGGCTTGTGGAAAGGCCTGCAATGGTGCAAAGTCTGCTGTGAAAATCAAGTGAGGATAGCTCCACTTCCCACCAGACACCCAAATTTTCTACAGTTACATCCTCTGCTCCCATCTATCTGTGCCTTGCTACCACTTTTGTTGCTGCAGCCACAGAGTAACAAAAGATAAAGCAGCTCCAAAGCCTCTCTGGGCACTCAGTCTCAGCCACTTCTCTTTCAGAGGTGCTGCTCTAATCACCACTGAYATCCATGAGGGTGACAACATGTGTGAACAGCTCACCTAAAGCCACCATCACAGACAGCATTTCCTTCTGTGGCACAGACTGCCATGGGGAAAAAGGTTCCTTGGGAAAACTGGCAGCTTCACACATCCCATTTCAGAGAAGGGTAATAARCCTCTGCASRGAATTACACTAATATACACTAAAGRGAGATGGRTTTTTCAGTGAAAATCTGAMTATAGCATAAAATTAMGACAAAAATATGAGACACCAGAAGGAYTCCTCACAGCACAAACATCACCTTGTACTGAGAGCAATGAAAGCCTCATCACCTTGAGTAAAGTCGGTTACAGCAGTGATGTGTTGCTTGGCATACAGGTAAGCTAGAAACATTCCCATGTCTTCTCTGGCACTGCATCTTGCTCTCTACATATCCAGCTCAAGGGATTCCTAACATCACTCAGCACAAAGCCATCTCAGCAGAGCCCAAGCCCTGCAYTTCAGCAGTGCAACACTGTCACCCAGTGGCCAAAGTGAAGCTGTGACTGGAGCTAAACCCAGATTCACACAGGTACAACAGCTCCCATGCCACTGATACTTCTGAATGCAGTTTTAACCTGTACATTTGACAGGYAAGGTCGTCAAAGTGGGGAAAAAGAGATTCCAAAATCCATCCAGCAGCTTGCCAGCCTGCAGGTCCCAAGCCTGGGAGCCAAAATGCTTTTCTGCCTCACCTGGAACCTCTCAGGCATGTCTGTCATGCGGATCTCGTTGTCCTGGTCTGTGAGGTGGCTGCTCTCCAGCTCGCTGGGCTCGTACATCTCGAAGATGCTGCGGCGGCTGACGCGCTTCTTGGCCGCCTTCTTGGGCCGCACGCGCGTCTCCCCTTCCGCCTCCTCATCCTCGTACTCGTACTCCTCCTCCATCTCCTCGTCATACTCGTTGTACTTCTCAAACTCATCGTAGTCAAAGTCCACGCCAAAGATTTCCTGGGCTTCCTGCAAAGCACTGGAAAGCAGGAAAAAAAAACCCAACCCGGTTGTTCAGCCCCACAGTTCACAGAATATCTTTACGCACAGAGTCTAAACTTTAGTTTTCTATCCAGTCTAAAAAATCATGTACAAGTACTACATGATTGGAGTTTTAACTCTGAGCTTTACTCCAAATATTTCTCTTAAGGGCCTGGTTTTGGTATCCCTTTAAAAAAATCCAGGGGAAAAAGGAAAAAAAGGAAGGAGCCACACATTTCAGAAATCACACACTAAAAGCTCTGTGTCTAAATTTACCAGGTTTCTTCTGGGAAAAAGACCAGCAGTACCCAACCACAAGCTGAATCACTCTGCAGTTGCAAGATCCAAATAAGTTGAGCACTATTTTCAAGGCTCCAGGCCAACTTCCAATCAATACTTACGCATCTGTGTATCCTGGAAGCTTCTTTCTCCATTTTGGCTTCTTCAGAGGTTGTCCATCATCATCCACAATGAAGTCATCAATGTCTGGACATCGAGAAACAATTCAGTGGTCGGGGAACTCACATATAGAACTGGTACCTCTGACAAAGCTCAGCCACTGCAACAATGAGCCTCCACCACAGCCTCAGGCTGCTGCTGCCTGTCAGTCTGCCCAGCTCCCCACAGCATCTCCTACACCAATCTCACACAGTCCAGGAGCCTGAATAACAGTAACAAGCTGGAACAAACTTCCATCTGAGTTGCAGCTCAGTGCACTGAAAATACAGTCAGGAAAGGCCTGGCTGCTTTGGACAGYAGAAAGAATTCTTGAAACTTTTTTGGTAAGGTAGCAGCAGTGAGAGGCTGATGCTGAAGAGAGGTAGGGCAGGCATGAACTGTGCTATGAAGTACTAAACATTGCCTTGAGTGCCTTCCTCTGAAGCACTTTCATTTCTAAGGCAGCTTAGGAGAGGTGTTCAAGACCTCAGCACACATAATGTGCTCCTGCACAAAGTGGTTCAGACAGACAAGCTAAACCTGTCACCCAGAAATGTTTAATTCTAAGGACCACACTAATCAGAACAATAAGAGCTTCACCATGGCAGGGTCACAGCCTTTTGGATACTTCTAGTTCAGAGAAACTGAATTTTGTTCCTGTGCTTTAATCCTAGGATAAACATTGGATGTCACTGACCATGCACACTCACCAGATTCATCTTCCTCCTCCTCCTCTTCCTCTTCCTGTGGAGCAACAGGAGCTTCCACAGCTTCCCCTCCTTCCTCGCCTTCACCATCCTGAAAGATTTCTTCAGCAATGGCTTCCTTCTCGTGTTCTTCCTTTCCATAATCTTCTGCCTCGTCGTCCTCATCATCAGACATTTTTCGCACACGCCTGAATTTTTGCTGCAAGGATAATTCCTTGTTAGTGCTCACAAYTCCTGCCTCAACACTGCACTTCCTCTGCAGGCACCTGGGAGGGAGCAGGATGGAGCCCAGGCACACAGGGGAGAGGAGCCACCCCCTTGGGAGCTGTGTCACTTGCATGCTGTCACCACCAGTGCTGGCCTGGCAGATGTGACTCCAGGGTTTCAGAAAGAGCTTTAGGGCCCATAACAGCCTGTGCTGACCTTGAGGTTAGCACCACACAGGGATGGAAGATGAGACTGTCCTGAAAGGGTGGAAAGGGAGGAGCACAGCAGACTTTAGGCACCAGAAAAAAGTGTTTTGCAAACTCAGGGAAGCCAGGTCCCAGTCACTTGGGCAGGGAGAGATCCTGCTTCCTTCAAGCACTCAGCTCTCCCTTTCCAAGAGGGCAGGAGCTGATGGGAGGCACTGTCTGCTCATGCCAGGCTGGAGCCCACCCTCCCCTGTGCTAAAACACCCCACACCATTAACAGCAGCATGGGAACACAACTCACTCTTTTGACTTTAACGCCCAAGTTTTCTTCAATGAGGTCAAAGTCATCATCCTCCAGGCGGTCATCAAAAGCTAGAGAAGACAGCAGAGCCAAGTTACACTCCCCCTTTGCTAATCTGGGAATGCACTCACCCAAAAGGGTRCAGCTCACACAGACCAGGGCAGAGGGTGCCCTCTGCCAGCATTACCCCATGCCCTGCTGGTAACAACCATCACAAAACTCACTGCGCTTTCTCTTTTTGTGGCCAACGTCGTCCTCCGAGTCTCCRGAGTCGCTGGCTTCCTCCTCCTCTTCCTCATCGTCATCATCATTAATGAATCCTTTCAGGTTCCCCTGCTCATCCTGATCATCGAGGTTCAGCTCCTCCTCTTCCTCATCTGGGATGAAGAGCAGCACGTGTTAGACACTTACTGGTTATCCACGGGGACCTGTGCAAGCAGCATCTTCCTCCACACCATCCACACAGAGTTTGAACCGAACACTTTTACTGACACAGAACCCAGCCAGCTGCTTCTGCCAGATCCCCACTTGTTGTCTTGTGCTCTCCCTGCAGAGGGAACAGGTGGAGTGGTCACACTGGGAGAACTCCTCTGCTTTTACCATTTACTATCAAACTGTGCGACTGCAAGTCCCACGAGGGTGAAGCAGCTTATTTTTATTGCCAATTATAAATACCACTTGGAGCACTTGGAGGAAGGGAAGCACTCAAACAGCTGAGATTATTGACTACAGATGGCCCTGCTGTTATAGCACAGTTATTGCTCCATCTGCAGAGCCACAGAATGCAGAACAGGGCAGCAATGAACACGGACAGTTCAGCAAACTCACCATCCTCATCTTCCTCTACAAACTTCTTGGTTACTCTGGGTACAACCTCCCCATCCTGGTTGTACTCCTCCTCTGACTCCTCTGCTTCGCTCTCCACAAAGTCAGACATGGCTGCAAYCTCTCAGAGAGCAGCTGGGGAAAGAGGAAACATCCCTGGCATCAGCTGAGCAAGCAGAACACAAGCACTTCCCCCTTCAGGTTTTGGAGAGAAGGCAGCTAAAGCAAGAAGGGTTTCAAATTATCTACAGAGGCCCTGAATTACCCAGTGTCCACTCTGCCTGGACATCCCTGTCACCAGAGATTAGGCAGCAGGCAAGAGCTGCCAGCTCCTGCCAGCCCGTGTCTGGGTGAGGAGGGCAGGGGCTGTCACAGCAGCACTCGTGGCTCCTGTGGCTGGAATGTGCTCCCAGCCAGAGCCTCCAGCCCATCCACACCCTCCCACGCGCTGGGAATGCTCCCACTGATGCTGCACCATGTCAGGCACACAGCCCAGCTAATTAGGATCTTAATATGATTAATCCTCACTCAGTTAATGAAGCCAGGGTGACCCTGGAAAGGGCCTTGACTGAGCCACAATCATCGTCTGTAAGTGACTCTGCAGAGCCCCCAGAGCAAACTGGGGAGGGGTCTGGGGGTCCTGGGCTGGGGCAGGGGGTTTGTGGCTGCCCACAAGGCAGAGCCACAGCCAGGATGTTCCATGCCAGGGGCCTCCATCCAGAGTTGAGGAAGCAACAAGAAAACTACAAAACCATCTTGTTTTTTTATATCCAGAACCTTTTGTTTGATGCTTTTCCCAACTGGGATTTCTGGACACAACATAAATCATGCTTGGCACAAAGGAAAGTGTTTGCCAAGTTCTGTCTCTCTGAGCCTTCCACTTCTGGTGGTTACAAACTAATTGATATTTTTGAAATTTTCAAAGGAAGTTTTTTTTGTATCTCCGTTTTACATACATCAAAACAACTTACAAGAACCTTACAAGAGTCAGCTATGAGGAAAACCAAATGAACTYCTCAAATGGCTGAGAGGATGAAAACGCCAGCCCAGGAAGAAGTACAGGCCTTTGGGAAGGAGCAGTACAAAAAGCAGTTCAGAGGTGTCAGATCTAAAGCCAAAACCTCCATGCTAAATTACATCTGATGTAATTCAACACACAAACATGCAAAAATAGCAGAGGAAAAAAAGATGAGAAAAGAATTCCATATGGCAGGGAATGATACCTAAACAAACACGCTTTAAAACATTCCCATAATCATTTCCCCACTGCAAACAACCCACTGAAGGAAATCAGTCCCATACAGAACAACCTGATCAAGGCCTTGCCATGACACTTCTCGTGTGCAGGATTTCTTGTTCTGCCCCAAGAGCCACACATCTGCTGCACAAACACAACAACTTGGAGAAAAACAGGGACTTAGTGCTCAGTTAGAGTTAAAAGCTCCAAGGCTGATCTTGGATGATCTTTTAAGTCTTAAAATGCGAGCAGCTCCGAAGGAATGTGTCATCCACATCTCATTAAAGAAAACCCACAACAAAGATGAGGGGAAAAACCTCTGCCAGATTTCAGACACSAGTGGAGAGAGCAGCTCATACTCCTTGGCTGCAGAATACGTGGCTGTGGCMAACTTCTGTGCAGGATGCTCCAGACAAGCAGAAATCACAGCAGGCCAAGGCTACTGCTCTGCATCCAGCCAGGACGTGGCTGCTCTGGTTCAGTGTGGGATCCCCATCCTCAASAGGACACTTCAGAAGCTAAACACTTGTATTTAAACATCCCTCTCAGAGATACCACCTCAGAGGGCAGCACTGATGTGTTAATGTGTGTTCCTGATGCAAATGGCACTGACGGATCATGTGAGTACACATAATACAGAAACAGGGATTATGTTTACCAGCCTGTGCATGAATATTCTGTCAACTTCACACTTTCTCACCAATCCTCCTGCTCCAGGTATTCACCAGGGTGTATTAACATACACAAACCTGCAGGCTGAGTGGCTTTTCCTAGAGCATTTCCAAGTCTAATAACCTCGTTTATCTCCTGCCCGTGATCAATACACAAAGCCACCTTGTCAAAGCACCACATCCAATTTCACCATTCTCTGCCAGTGAAGTATTTAACTCATGATTCCAACCTTTTTCCTCATCACTTGCTCTAAAACTYCCTGGCAATTTTACTCCATGTAAATTCAAATTTGTCTGGACACAGGAACAAACAGGACTCGAGAAAACCATCTTATATAATGATCCAGCCAAGCAGGTTCCACACGAGCCAAACCCCCACAAACCCAGGCACTTTCAGCTCCAGCAAAATTCACCTYAGGACAGCAGGGATGTCACTTAGCATGGAAAAGAGATGCAATATATTAAATTAGATATGGATTAAAGGTGCCTTTCCCACCCTCTGTGCCAGGGAGGCCTTAATTTGAAACAACACAAGCCAGGGAAGTGGGCAGAGGTGCAGAGGCAGAACTTGGTGTGCTCACAYGGGGAGAGACCTGAGGAGGGTTTAAAGACTCTGGACCAAGGAGTGTTGGGCCAGCCCAGCTGTTCTGATCAGGAGTGTCTGCACTTTGCTCAGCAAGGGCACAGAGGCACTGATCCGGAGTCCACAAGTACCTTCTAACTGGGACCATTGAGTTCTGAYCAGGGCAGGACCAAGATGGACATTGGCTGCAGACTCCGCGAGGTGAGGCAGGGCCTTTACAACAAATGCTGCTTTGTGAGAGCCTGAGGATTKCAGAAATCATTCACACATCCAGTGTGAATAGAAAACATGGACACTGGGAATAGAAATGTCCCTCAAGAGCTTCACCTGAGCAGGTGTGGGGTGAGACACAGCAGAAACACCTGACACTGTTCCAGCTACAGGGACGCCACCTAAGGCAGGAAACCTCACTGGTGTTCAGAGAATAACCAAGCAGTGKCCTCAGAGCAAGATATATTTATTATTCAGCAATCAACCTCAGGATAGCAGTGTGAATACACAAACCAACAAAGMCAGGTGCTCACCTTGGCTTTAGAACAGCACGGGTGCAGCAAAGACAACCCTTGACTTCTCCCCATCCTTTGTGGAAGAAACTACATCAATCCCACATTAACACTTGTTTTGTGGGTTTTTTTTTTTTTTTGGAGGGGAGAGTGCTTGGGCAGGGATGGTTCTGACCTCTGCCACTTCATGATTCAACTCACAGCCCATTTAGGATCACACAGATCCAGGGAACCACACTGCCAAAGCCACCACTGACCACCAGCTCTCACGGCCACATTTCAAAGGGTCAAACCAGAGGATTCAGAAAGCTCTGTGAGAATAAGAGAGCTGAGGAACTCGACTCAAATGCAGAGCCTAAGGAAGCCAAATCTATTAATTTTGTGATTAAATGCTCATGAAATTAATTTCAGCACAGTCCAAGTACATCCACCGGAGTTCAAGACTGACAACAAACGTCTAACTGGGAAAAACCCAAATGAACTGCAAAGATACCCCCTGAAGCTCTCAGTGAATTTCTCAGTTAAATCATTATCAGTATTCTTAAATTTTAAAAAATCCCCAAGCTATGGTTGACCTGGAATGTGTGGATGTAACACCAATAGCAAAGCAATGATCTTCAGGCTGTGTCCCACCACAGAACTCAGACAAAATCATTTTGGCATCTTTTGATTTGAAGCTTATAAACCTAACAGAAACATCCCTGTGAAGCACTGCAAGGCACTCCCACCATGAGAAACTACCCTCACAGGCTCCTCAATGCTGAGCTCTTCCTCACAGGCATTTCTTGGTATCCTCATGGAACTCTGATGGCCACTGGGGCCTGCCAGCCCTGACATCAGCAATATATCACTTTATATTTAGCTTTTACAGCTGTTTTGCAGATTTCTGAAGTCTGCATCTGAACCTGACACTCCCACCCTGCTCAGYGGGAGGAACACAGGGGGAAGCGATGACTGGGGACCAATGATGGGGAAAGTCCAGGCAGCCACCACAGCTCAGGAACTTCCCATACCTGCTYTGTTGGTTTTGCTGCTGCTGCAGGTCCCACCGCCCCCGATGCTATCAGGTGGCAGCACGTCCTGTGGCAGGGTGACACATTTAATAGCACGTTGTGTGAAAAAACGCTTCCGCCTGTTTATTTTAGCCCTGCTGCATCATAATTTCCGGCCAGAAACAGAAAACTGATGCTCCCTCCTCGCTTTCTCTGACCTGCCCATGACTTCACGCACCTGGATCATATCTCCTGTCAGCAAGCTTCTCCCCTAAGGTGAGGGCACGAAGGCTTTGCTTGCCCAAAAACCTGCTCTGCTCCTGCCCCTGCGTTTTGCAGCACTCCCTTTTTGGGATGGTCTAACCAGAACTGCCAGGACACAAACTGCCAGCCATTTACTCAGCGGCATAACAATGTTTTCTATTTCATTCTCTCCTCCTTTAAAGTAATTTCAAAATATCCCTCTTAGGCTACAACGGGGGGTTGAAGTAGTTTTAAAAGAAACAATTGCTGAGACACCTACTGCTCTCCCCTGAATAAGAAGGGCTGATGTAGAGCCGATTTTGTGATGTTTGTTACCTTCCTTACACCTTCTGCCATATCTCATTTACCACACTAGCACTCCCACCCGGTGTTATCTGGTCTCTGCAACCTCACAACATAGCTATCCTAAATAATTTAGGAGTAACCTTCCTTCGCCACGTTGTCGTATTCAGGAAGAAAAAGCAGCAAAGATGACTATGAAACTCCACAATAACCTCACTCTACTATGAGTGCCAATCAAAGGTTTGCCACCTTTCAGTCATTTATTAAACCCAAAAAGGCTTTCCCAGGGCCTTGCCTTTTCAGGGAACAGCTCGCCACAAGTTTGGAAGACCTGATGCTGAGGTCTGGGAATCACACCGGCGGAGCAGCGATCCRGGAATCACACCCACGGCGCAGGGAGACCCAGGACCACCAATGCGGCGAGAAACGAAGGTCAGGCCCTTTTCCCCKCTCCAAGAAAACCCTCCCGATGCTCCCCACGCCACCGCCTCACACCCACAGCTCTCCCCACCCACCGCACCGGCGCTACCCCGCTGCAGCAGGGGCGGCGGCTGCGGCACCTCCGGGCCCCGGGTGAGCCTCCCCCGGCCCCGGCCCCGGCCCCGGCCACCGCCCGGCCTCCCCCGGGCCCTCCCCGCCGCCGCCCCGGGAGGCTCCAGCCCCATCCACCGGGGCCGCACCGGGCCCGCCGCCGCTTCACCCCGCACCGGGGCCCGCCGCGCAGCCCGACACCAACCTCGGGCACGTCCCTGCCGCCTCCACCGGGGCTCGGAGCCGCCGCGGCGCCGGGTCGGGTGTGACACCCGGGCCGGGACAAACGCGGGTTCGCCCTTCCCCCGGCAAGGGACCCCCGTTCACCGCCGCCCTGCCGGGCCCGGCGCGGCCTTACCCGAGGGGCCGAGGGAAAATGGAGGCGGCGGCGGCGGCGAGCGCGGGGGGCGGAGCGGGCGAGCCGCGACCTCCCGGCGGGCGGAGCGGCCGCGCTTCCGCTTCCTGCGGGATGGAGGCGGCGCGGCGGCCGCCGGTGCTGCTGCGGCTGCTGCTCCCGCTGCTGGCGGCGGCGCTGGGCGCGGCGGGCCGCGGCGACCCCGGGCCCGTCACCTGCGGCTCCGTGGTGAAGCTGCTCAACGTGCGGCACAACGTGCGGCTGCACTCGCACGATGTGCGCTACGGCTCCGGTAACGGGCTCGCCTCCCCCCTCGCGTTCCCCGCGGTGGGCTGAGCTGCGTGTGAGTGATGGTGGTTCTCCCTCCTCCGCAGGCAGCGGGCAGCAGTCGGTGACCGGGGTGTCGGCGGCGGATGACGGGAACAGCTACTGGCGGGTGCGGGGCCGCACGGCCGCCGTGTGCCAGCGGGGCACGCCGGTGCGCTGCGGGCAGGCCATCCGCCTCACGCACCTGGGCACCGGCCGCAACCTGCACAGCCACCGCTTCACCTCGCCGCTCTCCGGGAACCAGGTACCGGCCGGGCATCACCAGCCCGCGTCCCCGGGCTCGGTGTGCTCCCYTGGCTGTGATGGGGCTCGCCTTGTCACTCGGCTCTTGGCGGGCCCCCTGAGGCCCCGCCGGGTTGTTCCTGTCCCTGCCCATCCCGCCTGGGGTCTCCTCGTCCCCCATGTTACTGCCAGCCCCGCTTTATTCCCCAGTCATTCTCCTAGGTTCTCCCAACCAGATCCCCTATATGTCTACTAGCATTTCCTAATTCTTGGCCCCAGATGTGTCCCCCATGTCCCCACCAGTCTCACCTTGTTCCCCAGTTCAGAATGGGTCCCTACCATCACTGCCTTGTTCCCTGGTCCCAGCTGGCTCCCTGCCAGTCCCACCTTGTTCCTTCTCAACTCCCCAGTGTCCTGCCAGTGCCTGAATCCCAACCAGATTCCCCATATGTCTRCTAGCATTTCCTAGTTCCTGGCCCCAGATGAGTCCCCCATATCTCCACCAGTCTCACCTTGTTCCCCAGTTCAGAGTGGGTCGCTCCTTAGGCTGGGTCCCTACCAGCACTGCCTTCTCTGGTCCCAGCTGGGTCCCTGCCAGTCCCACCTTATTCCCAACTCCCCAATACCCTACCAGTGCCTGAACCCCAACCAGACCCTTAAAGTTCTAACCCAGCGTCAGTCACAACCAGGTCCCTCCTCCCTCCTATGCCCAGCTCCTTTCTCTGCCCACCTCCACCCTTGCATTTTTTCATCCCGGCCCCAGACGAGCTGTTCTTCCCCCCCAGGAGGTGAGTGCATTTGGGGAGGCTGGCGAGGGTGACTACCTGGACGACTGGACCGTGGTGTGCAGTGGCACCTACTGGGCACGGGAGGACGAGGTGCGCTTCCAGCACACCTCCACCGACGTCTTCCTCTCGGTGACGGGCGAGCAGTACGGGCGGCCCATCCACGGGCAGAAGGAGGTGCACGGCATGGCCGCCTCCAGCCAGAATAACTACTGGAAGGTGATGGAGGGCATCTTCATGCAGCCCAGCGAGGCATTCCAAATGGAGCAGCACCACGCCGAGCTGTGAGGGGTGGACAGACTGATGCTGAGCTTCTGGGYGCTGCCCTGCTGTGTTTGGGACTGCTGAGGCCAGGGGATGGCTCCTGTCCCCACCCTGGGACTGACACACGCCACTGACACAGGGCCCCAGCACAAAGCAGATCCCAATGTCCCAATTCAAAGTGGAGCAGATTTCGTTGTCCCAAATCTGACACTAAACAGGCCCCAACGTCCAGACCCGACCCAAAGCAGCTCCCAACATCCTAAAACCACTACAAAGCAGATCCCAATGTCCAGACCTGACCCACAACAGAGCCCAACATCCTAGATCGGCACAAAGCAGGTCCAAACATGCCAAATTAGCACAAAGCCAAGCCCAACATCCAGACCTGACCCAAAACAAATTCCCAAGCTCCCRCCCTGTCCCTTTGCAGCCCATTCTGTCCAAGGACCTTGCCATTAAAGGACTGCTGTCCCTGGCAGCTGTACCCCTTGCTGTACCCCAAACTGTTCCTCATGCCCTGCAAGGACCTGGGACCATAAAAGTGCTGAACTCTGCCCTGTGGTGTGGCTGTTTGCATGGGGGGTGCAGGGGATGTCTGGCACTGGGGGCCAGACCTGGTGTCATCTGCACWTGCCCCGTGCTGGTGCCAGATCTGGTGTCACCCCACCTGCTCCTCACTTTATTTCAGTGCTGGACCTGCTGTGTCACCCCCTTCATTCCACTCCAATGCCAGGCCCGGTGTCACTCCTCTCCC
>JACDOX010000179.1:523514-537049 GCA_014549065.1 Cardinalis cardinalis
GGGGTGCGGGGGGCATGCGGGGCTGCAAGTGAGGTGTTGGGGGTCTGAGGGGAGGGAGCAAAGGGGACACGAAGGGCTTGGAGCGGTGTCAGGAATTTGGGGGGCTCGCAGGGCTGGGAGATGGGTGTGGAGGGGAGCCTGCAGGGGATTGAGGGGTTATAGAGCTTGGTGTCAGAGGCTTGGGGGCTTGGAGAAGTTCAGAGGAGCTCACAGGGGTGGGCATGGGGGCCAGGGGGTGTGGAGGTGTCTGGTCTTAGGAGGGGGTGGTYCTGCAGGGTCTGTTCCCCACCGTGAGTCCTTTGGAGCTCCTRTCCAGCTGTGCATGCTGGAGCTGGTGCTCAAAGGATGACGAGCATCTCTAGACCTCAGCCCCAGTGGGGAGGCTGACCCTGGCCTTCCCTCTGTCCCCACAGATGGCTGGCATGTCGCCTGGCTGTCACCTGGTGCCGGCAGAAGCTTCATGCAGAGCTGAAGATCGGCTCCTTTGGCTTCTTCTGGGCCCAGAACATCAGCCTCAAGTTCCAGCGGGAGCAGCAGACTGTGGTGGGTACCTGGGCAGGGGGTGGTCACTGCCAGACAAGGCAGGGAGGGTGGTTGCTGTCGCTTCCAGGCTGGCAGCAAATCCATGGAGCCACTCTCCTGTTGAGCACCCCCATGGCTGGTGCCAGCCCCTTCCTCCCATGGCYAGACTTGGGGTTTTGGCTGCTCCTTGCATGATCCCAGGCACTGGGAGTGGAGTGGGAATGTTGAGATGAGCATCACAAGGCAGAGCCAAGTTGTTTCTTCTCTGACCCAGCTGTGTGTCCTTACAGGAGATCGACAACATCTGGATCTCC
Organism: Cardinalis cardinalis; assembly: GCA_014549065.1. NCBI lineage: Eukaryota > Metazoa > Chordata > Aves > Passeriformes > Cardinalidae > Cardinalis > Cardinalis cardinalis. The sequence goes on from JACDOX010000179.1 coordinate 524,351, forward strand.
AGCAAGCTGAGCCGGGAGCTGCCGTACGTGCCCCCACCCCAGCTCCCTGCCTGCTCCCTTTGGGGGTCTGCCTCACCCCTTGCCCTGCTTGCCATCCTGCTGTCTTTACACCTTTCTGCCATCCTTATTGCCCTGTGGTCAGCTCTGTGAGGGAGTGACCCACGCTTGGAGGTGACAGTGTCTTGTGGGTGCCCTTGTGCTGGTCCTGCACGTCCCTGGGGTAGGGAAATCCCTGGTGGCAGGGCCAGGCGTGCCAAGTGTGAGCTCTTGCCGGAGCTGCCTGTGCTGTTGCTCCCCAGGCGTTACTTTGAGCTGTGTTTTGGCGAGGTGCGAATCCGCACGGACCTCCAGAAAGGCCCTGGGTTCCAGCCATCCGTCCCAGAGGCTCCCAGAGAAGCTGATGGAAATGAAAGCAAGACAGAGCTGACCCTTAAACCCTCCCTGCTGAGGCTCCTTAGCCAGGTGAGGCACTGGCTCGGTGAGMGGCTGCTGTGGGCTGCGCTGCTGTCGGGTATCCCTCACAGCAGCACCTTCCCCCCAGCTCTTTTCCATCCACATGGATTCCATCAACATCATGGTTCTGCACGTGGCCACCTCAGAGTCTCTCTGGCACGTCCAGGCCAGCCAGACACGTCTCCTCCTCAATGGCAATGGGAAGAGGTAATGCTGTGCTCGTGCCCCTGTCTGCTTCCAGGGCAGGGAAGCTCCTCTGAGCCCAGCCTTGTGTGTGTCCTCTCTCTGTCCCACTCAGCAGCATCCCACGTCACCTGTGGTGTGACGCATTAACCTCCTCTGAGGCTGGCCTGGTTCCTTTTCCTGTCACAGGAAGCTTGGGTTGTGTGTTCTCTCAATAATGTGGTGTGCGTGGAGTTAGGGCATGCTCTGCTTTTGGGAGCGCTTGGAGCAGGGACCTGGGGGTCCCTGTGTCCCACAGGAAAGAGGGCAGGAACTTGYTTTGGCAGCAGCAGGACTCACATCCTCCTTCTGTTCTCTGCTCTCCCCAGCCTGACSTGCGAGGTGAGCCTGGCAAAGGTGAACAGCAAAGTCCTCAGGAGCAGCCAGCTGGTGAGTGCTGGAGGAGGGAGAAATGCCACACTTGGAACCTGGGCCCTGCCTCTCTGGGACACGCTGAGGACCTGTCCCAGGGTGTCCCTCAGGCTGGGTGGTGCTGCCAGGTGCTGGGCTTTCTGCTGTGCCCAGCTCTCCACCTGCAGCACGCACTGGGAGGGCGCTGTGTGACTCCCTGTGTGCTCCCTGCTGTGTCCCCTGTGCACAGGATGACACGTGCCTGGCAGAGCTGGCCCTGGCACTCTCCCTGTCCCTGGAGATCAGCAGCAAGCGGCGCCTGGTGGGCGTCCGGCTCTGCGTCCGCACGCTGCAGGCAGAGCTGCACGAGGGGCTGTTCTGCAGCCCCCTCCTGCACCACGTCACTGCTGGGGCCCAGCACAGCAGCGTGGGGGAAGAGCCCAGCACAGGTCAGGACARGGACAGGAACAAGTTTGGGGCAGGGCAGGGGCTGGTGGCCCCCATGGTTGCCCTGGAGCCAGAGGGGTTTGGCTGTGGGATCACTGCCTCTCGCTCCTGAGTGTGGGGCTTTGGGCAAGTCCTTCTYGTGACTCTCTCTGTCCTTCTCCAGGCCCAGGGGAGCCTTCGAAATCCCTGTCTGTGCTGAGCAGGGACACACTGAAGCTCATCCCCAGGAGGGTGGAGATGAAGCTGGAGAACACCAGCATGGTGCTGTCCATGAACAGCCAGAAGAGGTGAGGGCTGTCCGAGTCCAAAGTAATGCTGGGGACATGAACCTGGGGACAACTGTGCTGTTCCCTTCTTCTCCCTTGGCTCTGCTAGACTGCAGAGAGCGAGTTCTAGAGCCCACTCCAGTGGGAAGGACTGAGCTGGGCTCCTGGGGAGGGAGGAAGGCACGTGAGCTGGTTCTCCAGTAGGACAGCTGACAGGATCCTCAGGCGGTGGGATGAGAGCGCTGGGCTGTGCTGCAGCTGGRCTGCTGTGTTTGTCCATGCCAGCATGCTGGTCAGCTGGTGGTGAGAGWCAGGGAGATGGAGGACGTGGCAGTGCAGTTCCCTCCTGGCAGTGACTCCCTGTGTCTTCCAGGCACCTCACCTGGAGCCTGAAGCTGCTGCAGTTTCTGTATCAGCGTGAAGAGGAGCAAATCCCATTGCGCAACTTCACGCCCACCTCAGACCTGGACCAAATGAGTGTAGACCTCCAGCTGGAGGGCAAGTAGCCAGGAGGGCACGGAYGGGACAGGGCTGCCATCRCTGCCYTCTGCCACCCCTCATTTGTGCTCCTCTGTCCCCCCAGATGGCCTTCTCCTGTCCCAGAGCCGCCAGCGCATCGTGTGCCTCAACTCCCTGAAGACCAGTGTGCAGGTGAGCGGGCGCTGGGCACACTCTGTCCCCTGGGGGTGGCTGGTTTGGCTCCTGGCATGAGTTTTTTGCCACCTGGCCCTTTCCCTGCTCTAGGTCACAGCCATTGACCTCTCAGCTGCTGTGCTGCTCAACACCTGCATCATCCACTACCGTCACCAAGAGTTTTCGCACTGGCTGGGGCTGTTGGCACAGGAATACAGGTGCCAGGCGGTGCCTGTCCCCAGCCAAGGGCACAAGGGAAGGTAAACTTGGCCTCAGTGCAGCTGCTGGTATCACAGCTTGTTTCCTCTTGCTGGCCACACTCTGGCATGGTGCCTGGGCACTCAGCACCTTGTCTGTGCACCATCTGTGGGATGGGGAGGCTGGCAGGAGTTGATCAGGGAGCCCCTGCAGAGAGGACATCCCTCTGGGCCTGCTCCCTGCCAGGCTCCCAGTAACAGGCTATCCTGCTTGTCCTGTGCAGGAGCTATCCCCAAATCCTAGCACCCATCATCCTGTGTGCCTCGCTGTCCAACGTCAATGTGTCTGTGCAGCTGGGGGACACGCCACCCTTCGCCTTGGGCTTCAACTCCATCTCTGCAGGTACAGGCTGGATCAGGGACGTGCTGGGCTCTTCTTGGGCTCTGACAGAGAGGCAGCAGGGTGGGAATGGAGAAGGTGGTGCTGCCCRTGTGTGTGTGTGTGGCCAGGGGCTGTGGATCCCTGCCTGGTTGTGTGTGGGGTGCCCGTGTTTGGGTGAGCCTTGCCTGCAGTTCYCCTCTCCTCTGTGCCCACAGACTACCAGCACCTGCGGCCCCAGAGCGTGCACCAGCGAGCAGTGCTGGCCGTGGACCACCTGTGCTGGCGAGTGGGCAACGACTCCCACATCCAGCGTGCCCCACATCCCCCCAACATGCACGTGTGGGGAGAGGCCCTCATCCTCGACTCCTTCAACCTCCAGGTGAGGGGTGAGCCAAGGGACCAAGGGGTGGCTTTCAGTCTCAGATTCCATGTGGGTGGCACAGGGATGTCCTGCAGCCTGAGAGTGATCATCCTGTTTGTCCTGCAGGGCAGCTACAACCAGCCCCTGGGCATGTCCAGTGCCCAGTCAGATACTCTCTTCTTGGATTGCACCATCCGGGGGCTGCAAGTGGAGTCGTCTGACACCTGCACTGAGTGCCTGGCCAGGGTCCTGCCCCTGTTCTGCCCAAAGCCTGGTGGGGCTGAACTTGCCAAGCAGCCGCCCTCTGCCTCCAGCGAGCCCTGGGGGCTGCTCTGGAAGGTGGATCTGAAGGTGGAGGACGTGAACCTGTTCACACTCTCGGCCGTAGTGGGTAGGTAGCATCCAAGCTGATCCCAGATGGCTGTCCTGGAATAACCCCACAGTCAGAGGAACCTGGCATGTTGTGCTGTGTGTCCTCTGTCCCTGCAGCACTGACATGCTGTCTCTCCAGGTGCCCTGGAGCTGCGGCTGGACACRCTGACTGTCCTGGGAAGTGCTGAGAGCTGCACGCTCAGCGTCCAGGGCATGGTGCTGGCCTTGGTGAAGAGCATCACTGAGAAGATGCAGCCGTGCTGCAAAGCTCCTGCCATCCCCAACCCGGTGGCCAACGTCTCCGTGCTCTCTGTCACCTACCACAGCAGCATCCGCTCCCTGGAGGTCGGTTTGGCTGTTGGGCCACTGCTTTTTCCTCTTCTGGGGTAGATAGGGCAGGAGGAGGATTGGCTGGCACGAAAGGTGCTGTGGGGAGGACGGAGCTGTTCTGTGCTGGCCCTGGCAGTGACGTGGTGCCTGCTCACTCTCTCTGGTGCAGGTGCAGTGCGGCGAGGGGCTGGCAGTGCTGTGGAGCCCACCTGACCACATGCACCTGTACCATCACACCCTGGCCACCCTGCAGTGCCACGAAGCCTTGCGGAGYGCCCTCGGCCACAGGACGCTTCCCTCCCTGCCCCCAGAGAACCCCGTGTCCCACCCAGCCACTCCTACTGAGTCACCAGCGCCCCTCCAGCCAAAAGGGCCCCCTCCCAAAAGACTGCTGTCGCTATCCCTGGAGCTGAGCTCTGCCAAGCTCACAGCCTTTGTCTCTGAGGCCAACTACATCAGCCTGGCTGCGGAACGGACCTCGGTCAGCTGGCACGGYGGCGCCCTGCACGGCTACTGCCCCGAGCTGGCCGCTGGCTTTGATGGACACAGCATCTTCAGCTTCAAGGAGGTGGAGGTGAAGCTGCTGCCGGAGCTGGAGGAGGTCGTCCGGCACCGCGACGCCTTCCCCACCCTGCGCACCCTCCGCAACCGCGGCTGGGCCTTCTCCTTCGCCAGCGTGACCATCGAGTTCCCCTACCAGTACGACTTCTCCCGCACGCTGGACGCTGCCGTGGGCGTGCAGAAGTGGCTGAAGGGCCTGCACCGGCCCGGGCGCCCCTCCAGCGCGGCCCTGCCCCCTGACCTCCTGCTCAAAGTCACCCACTTCTCCTGGGTCTTCCTGGATGACGTCTTTGAGGTCAAGTTGCGAGACAACTACGAGCTGATGAAGGACGAGAGCAAGGAGAGCGCCAAGCGCCTGCAGCTGCTGGACGCCAAGGTGGCTGCGCTGCGCAAGCAGCACGGGGAGCTGCTGCCTGCCCGCAAGATCGAGGAGCTCTACGCCTCGCTGGAGAAGAAGAACATCGAGATCTACATCCAGCGCTCGCGGCGCCTCTACGCCAACACGCCCATGAGGAGAGCCCTCCTCACCTGGACCCTGGCCCACCTGGAGCTGGTGGCCATGGCTGATGAGTCCTTCCATGGCACRGAGCGTGTGTTGGAGCAGATGAGGGACATGGATGACGTCAGCCCGTTCCCCCCAGAGGGTCTGGAGATGGTCACCCAGTGGTGCCGCATGATGAAGGGCACAGTTRGCAGCTTCTTTGGTGAGTTGCTTTGTGGGAGGGTGCCCTTGGAGGACAGCACGATGGCTGTGTGGCCTGGCCCCACGTGGTGTGTAACGAGGGAGGGAAGACGATTTTTGGARATTCAGAGGGAGTGGGAAGGAAGCAGAGATGTGAAAGGATGATGGCTCGTACTGTGTCCCAGAGTGGGGGGCTGCCTGTCTCTTTGCTGCCCCAGCCCTCAGCCCTTCCTCCCCCCGCAGTGCGGATCCGTGACTACCCCCGGTACCTGTTTGAGATCCGGAACTGGCAGCTCTCGGGCCGGCTGCTCGGGGCCGAGCAGTGCGGCCAGGCCTGCTCCCGGCGCCGCCAGCTCCTCAAGCTGGGGCTGCCCTGGGGCGATGCCACGGTGGAGAGGAACATGCCACCCTTGAAGTTCTACCATGACTTTCACTGTAAGACCTGGAGGAATGCGGGGGTCTGTGGTGGGGTAGGGACAGGGCAAATGGCTGCCAAGAGCCAACCTCTGTGTTCCCAGCTGTGATCTCCCAGTACACCATCGTGTGGGGGCCCTGCTGGGACCCGGCCTGGACCCTGATCGGCCAGTGTGTGGATCTCCTCACCAAGCCCTCAGAGGACCCCAGTGCCCCATTGCCCTGGTGGGACAAGAGCCGCCTTCTCTTCCATGGAAACTGGCACATGGACATTGAACAGGCCAACCTGCACCAGCTGGCCACCGAGGTGGGTGCTGCTGGACTGGGGAGCAACATGGTGTGGGGTCAGCTCACACCTGCCTCTCCTCACACCTGCCCTTGCAGGACCCCTACAACACTACAGAGAACATGCACTGGGAGTGGAGCCAACTCTCCTTCCACTGGAAGCCCGGGCAGTTTGTCTTCAAGGGCAACCTGGATATCAACGTCCGGACAGCCTCCAAGTGAGTGTGGGGCCACGAGCATGGGGGGCCCTCACCGTGCTGAAGGATGACTGGGGTCTCTTTCTGCATTCAGATATGATGACTGCTGCTTCCTGCACCTGCCTGACCTGTGCATGACACTGGACCTGCAGTGGCTGTGCCATGGGAACCCCCATGACCACCACGGCGTGGTGCTGCGCTCCCCCGAGTTCCTACCCGAGGTGCCAGTGGGGCAGCAGTATGACTCCTACCGTGCCTTCCGCTCCGAGAACCTCAACCTCTCCATCCGGATGGACCTGACACAAACCAGTAAAGGTGGCTGACAGGGTCCTGGGGATCCCTTGGGGGGATGGGGCAGGGCATACTGGTTGTGGGTTGGGTCCTGGCCCCATGGTTCTGGCTGATGGTGGGTATATTCTCAGAGTACTCCCAGCCCCGGATCCTGCTCTACAGCAGCACCCTCCGCTGGATGCAGAATTTTTGGGCCACGTGGACCAGCGTGACACGGCCCATCTGCCGTGGGAAGCTCTTCAACAACATGAAACCCAGCAAGAAGAAGCTGGGACAGCACTACAAGCAGTTGTCCTATACTGCACTCTTCCCCCGGCTTCAGGTAATTTCCAGGGCTGGGAATCCGGTGTTTCCTCCCTGCTCTGCCTCTGCTGGACGCTCAGCTCCTGCTCTCTGCTCCCTCTCAGGTGCATTACTGGGCCTCCTTTGCCCAGCAGCGGGGGATCCAGGTGGAATGCTGCCAGGGACACATCTTCACTCGGGGCACACAGCGGCTCATCCCACAAGGTGAGTGGGAGTCCTGCCAGCAGCACTGCAGGCACAGCATGGCCCTGGCTGACCCCTGTCCCTGTCCCCCAGCTGGCACGGTGATGAGACGCCTCATTTCGGAGTGGAGCATCACGCAGATGGTGAGTGACCTGAGCCAGGTCACCGTGCACCTCATGGCCTCCACTTGTGATGAGAACGCTGACCACCAGCTCGACACMCTGGTGAAGAAAACCCACCTGCTGAGCCTGTCCTCCCTCACCTACCAGCGGCACAGCAACCGCACAGCTGAGGAGGTACCACTGCAAACAGGGCACAGCAGCTTGTGCTGGCCTGGTGGCAGCTCCAGGACAAGGGGATGTTGGTTGTTGGATGCAATGGGGAAGGGATTTGTCTGGGGAAGAGAGAGAATTTCAGGGCCTCCAATCTACCAAGCACCTGACTTAGTGCCCATGCTGTGGTCACTGGGGTGATCTGGGCTCTAATCCCCATGCTCTGCCTGAAAGGCTGGCAGGGCTCATAGCCCCAGGGCATGAGGCCACTGGGCAGGGCCAGGGGTAGCTTTGCTGTGCTGAGGCACCGTCCCTCTGTGCCCAGGAGCTGCCCCTGCGTGATGGGGATGATGGTTTCCACACGCATCAGCTGCACTTGGTGGACCTGCGGGCGTCCTGGACCACCACGAACCGGGACATCGCCTTCGGCCTCTACGACGGCTACAAGAAAGCGGCTGTGCTCAAGCGGAACCTGTCCACCGAGGCCCTGAAGGGGCTGAAGATCGACACACAGCTGCAGGCCAAGAAGCTGAAACGTGGCCCACTCTCTGCTCACTCCATCCCTGCCAGAGTGACCGCTCCCATCACCAGCGGCCGGCCTGAGAGAGCCTCCTCAGGGGGTGAGCACAGTGGGGAGGCGAGCAAGGGGAAGCCCACAGCTCAAAGCTGTGCCTGTTTACATTCTGTATATTTGTGGCATCCCCCCACAGCTTTGCGCTGACCTTTCTCCTTCCCCAGGAGCCTACATGCTGCAGAAGCTCATTGAGGAGACGGACAAGTTCGTGGTTTTCACAGAGGAGGAGTCGGGGGCCAGCGAGCAGCTCTGCGGCATCGCCGCCTGCCAGACCGACGACATCTACAACCGCAACTGCCTCATCGAGCTGGTCAACTGCCAGGTACCTGCCTGTCCCCYCAGCCCGGCTCTGACAGGGGCTGTGCCTGCCCCTGAAAGGTCCATCTGACCCCTGGGGTCTCTCCCCCCACAGATGGTTCTGCGTGGTGCAGAGACAGAGGGCTGTGTGATCGTGTCTGCTGCGAAGGCACAGCTGCTGCAGTGCCAGCACCACCCCGCCTGGTATGGGGACACTCTGAAGCAGAAGACATCCTGGACGTGTTTGCTGGATGGCATGCAGTACTTTGCCACGACAGAGAGCAGCCCCTCCGAGGGGGAGCATGGSCAGCTCTGGCTGGAGGTGAGCGTGTGGTAGGTGAGCTACGTGGGGGACAGGCAGTGCTGTCAGTGCCCTGGCCAAGCCAGGGAAAGTGGGGACAGCCAGCAGTGCCTCCTTGCTTCCCCAGGTGAAAAATATTGAGGAGCATCGTCAGCGGAGCCTGGACTCGGTGCAGGAGCTGATGGAGAGCGGGCAGGCAGTGGGGGGCATGGTCAGCACCACCACAGGTACTGCCCACAGCCCTGGCTGCTGTGCCTACCCCAGTCCCACTCGGGTGTGACCCCAAGGCTGGTAGAGCTGAGAGCACCTGTTCTGTCCCTGTGTGGCTCCAGAAGGTGGCTGATGCTCCAAGCCCTGCACTGTGCAGTCCCACTGTGCTGGGACRTGGCACTCTGACTGTGGTCCCTCTGCCTGTCCCCAGACTGGAATCAGCCCTCGGAAGCCCAGCAGACGCAGCAGGTGCAGAGGATCATCTCTCGCTGCAGCTGCCGCATGTACTACATCAGCTACAGCCACGACATCGACCCCGAGCTGGCCACGCAGATAAAGCCCCCTGAGACCCCTGCCAACCAGGAGAAGGAAGATCTGCTGAAGAAGCAGGAGGGTGGGTACAGCCAGGCAGTGTGCTGTGGGGTTAGAGCTCTGGGCTGGCCCATGGCTAACTCCAGGGGTGATCTCTTTTGGCCCTGCTGAGGTCAGAGGGCTGCATACAGGAGGGGTCCCCAACATATTTCTGGCCATGCTGAGGCCCCACTTGCCCTTTGTGTTCCTGCAGGAGCTGTGGACACCTTCACCCTGATCCACCACGACCTGGAGATCTCCACCAACCCCGCACAGTATGCCATGATCCTTGACATAGTCAACAACCTGCTGCTGCACGTGGAGCCCAAACGCAAGGTACCCACGGGGCTCCCGGTGTCCGTGCCACKCACTGCACCCAGGCAGTCCTAACCTTGCCCTGTTCCGTGTCCAGGAGCACAGTGAGAAGAAGCAGCGGGTGCGTTTCCAGCTGGAAATCTCCAGCAACCCCGAGGAGCAGCGCAGCAGTATCCTACACCTGCAAGAGGCTGTGAGGCAGCACGTGGCCCAGATCCGGCAGCTGGAGAAGCAGATGTACTCCAACATGAAGGTGAGCCCACATCCCTGGCTCCCTGGGATCCCCACTCCGGGGCAGAGGGTGCTGAGGGTTGTCTGTCCTTCAGTCCTTGAAGGATGACAGCAAAAACGAGGTCCTGCTCGACCTGAACCACCGGCTGCAGCAGCAGCTGAGCCAGGAAAAAGCTGACCTGCAGCTGGAGAGCGAGGAGCTGAACATACTGATCAGGTAGGACAAGGGGGAATGGCTTTAAACTGAGACTAGGTTTGGAYTGGATATTAGGGAGAAATTCTTCCCAGTGAGGCACTGGCACAGGTTGCCCAGAGAAGCTGTGGCTGCCCCATGCCTGTAGGTATTCAAGGATAGGCTGGATGGAGCTTGGAGCATCRGTGGGAGGTGTCCAACCCAAACCATKCTGATTCTATGATCYCAGCCTTCCYCAGCATTGTGTCCCCCTTACTCTAGGACTCCCACATCCCAGCTCTCTCCTCTGTGCTGCAGGTGCTTCAAGGACTTCCAGCTGCAGCGAGCCAACAAGATGGAGCTGCGAAAGCAGCCGGAGGACGTGAGCGTGGCACGCAGGACTGAGTTCTACTTTGCCCAGGCACGCTGGCGCCTGACAGAGGAGGATGGGCAGCTGGGCATTGCTGAGCTGGAGCTCCAGCGCTTCCTCTACAGCAAGGTGTGGAGCTGGACAGTGCCCACAGCCTCTGAGCTGGGGATGGGGACATTGGGAGCTGATGGCTTTGTCTGCACAGGTCAACAAGTCTGATGACACGGCCGAGCATCTGCTGGAACTGGGTTGGGTGACCATGAACAACCTGCTGCCCAACGCTGTGTACAAGGCAAGTGGCAGCTGGGGGAGCAGCTCTGCATCCGAGGGACCCACGTGGTGTGGGCAGAGTGGCCTGTCCTCACCCCAGCCACCCGCCCTCTTCCCTGCAGGTGGTGCTGCGTCCCCAGAGCTCCTGCCAGTCTGGCCGGCAGCTGGCCCTGAGGATTTTCAGCAAGGTCCGCCCTCCCGTGGGAGGCATCTCCATCAAGGAGCATTTTGAGGTGCCAGGGCTGGGGCAGGAGGTGCCAGGGTCTCTGTGGGGCACAGGCAATGTGTGCCTGGCCCTGACATGTCACTTTCCCACAGGTGAACGTGGTGCCTCTCACCATCCAGCTCACCCACCAGTTCTTCCACAGAATGATGGGTTTCTTCTTCCCTGGCCGTAATGTGGAGGAGGAGGAGGTGGGGGATGAGGAAGATAAGTCCAAGCTGGTGACAACAGGTGAGAGGCTCGTGATCCCTCTCCTCTCTGGATGTCCTTGAGCAGCTCTGGCTGCAYATCCAGGATTATGCTCATGGACAGCTGCTGTCCAGCCATGAGTTGAGGAACAGGGATTTGTGGTCTCTCCTGTGGATGGGAAGATGGTGGGAGGGTTGGGGTCATGGCTAAGCCCTGGCTGGACACCACCACCATCACCTTGCACCCTGTTTGCCCCAGGGATCCCCGTGGTGAAGCCACGGCAGCTGATCGGGGCCGATGACTCGCTGGGCTCAGGGAAAGGAGTTGCTCAGGGACTGAACCGGACATCAGGGGTCAGAAGGTCGTTCCGAAAAGCGCCTGAGGTACCTCCTGCTGCCGTGAGGGGGGAATCTGAGAGCCCTGCTGTGGTGCCAGTCTGTTTTCCTTAACTGCAGGGCTGGGTAGCCATGCCCTCCCACACTTCCTTCCCACGCTTGTCTGCTTTCTCCTGCTCCCTCCCACCATCAGGATTTGCATCCTTTACAACCAGGCGCCTGCACGCTTGATGTGATCCCTGTATCTCATTTTTCCAACACCGTGCCAGAGCAGCTCTCACCTCTCCCTGATGAAGCAATGCTAGTGCCTAGTGCCGGCCTAGTGCTCGGCTGTCCCTTCCCTGCTGGTTCCTGGCTGTGTCCCTTCTCCTTCCCTTCTGCTCATGGCTTCTGCTCTGTCCCCAGCATCCCGTGGATGACATCGACAAGATGAAGGAACGTGCAGCCATGAACAACTCCTTCATCTACATCAAGATCCCGCAGGTGCCACTCTGTGTCAGCTACAAGGTGTGAGACCAGTGGGCCAGGGTGTGCTTGGGGTGGTCTGGGCCATCATCCCCACACTGCCTGACCCCTCTGTCACACAGGGGGAGAAGAACAGCGTGGACTGGGGTGACCTGAACCTGGTGCTGCCATGCCTGGAGTACCACAACAACACGTGGACATGGCTGGACTTTGCCATGGCGGTGAAGAGGGACAGCCGCAAAGCCTTGGTGGCACAGGTACGTGGGACCACATCCCTGAGGCTGCCAGAGCCGCTCTGCCCAGGAYGGAGACGGTAACGCCAGGGTGGGCGGCACGTTCCCCAGCGTGGGGAGCAGCTGCGCTGGCTCAGCAGCTTGGGCTGAGCCCCCTGACTCCGGGCAGGTGATCAAGGAGAAGCTGCGCCTGAAGCCGGCGGCGGGCGCGGAGGCCCGGGGGAAGCTGGAGAACAAATCCGACGGGACCATCCAGCAGCAGGAGGAGGATGAGAAGGCTCGGCTGCTCATCGGGCTGAGCGTGGGCGAGAAGAACCCCAGCAAGAAGTCGATCTTCGGCAGGCGCAAATGACGGCAGCACCCGGCAGGCCGGGAAGGGACTTGGGGTGCCCCGTGCTCCCCCCCAACCTGGGGGGACACCCCAAAGGTGAATGGGGGGCTGTGCTGCCCGGTGGTGCCCGAGGAGGGCTCACCCACGTGCAGGCCCTCGGTAGCCCCATTGTTGTGGGGCAGGGGTGGAGCAGCACRGGCGTGTGGGGCACAGGGTGCTCCGGGGCTGCATTCTGGGGTGCAGAACCCTCGTGCCAAGGGCCCCTGGGAGCTTCCCCCCCTCCCTGCTGTGCGGGTGCTGGGCCCAGCCCCTGGGCCTGGTGAAGCAGCAGGATCGCTCCAGGCTGGGAAAAAGGGGAACCGGGAGAGAGTTTAAATAAAGAGTTTTTAATTTGGAACAGGCTCGGGTCAGTGGCTTGTTTCTTGCCTCACTSTGCAGTGCTGGGCTCAGCACCATGCCCGTCTCAGCCCGGCAGCCCCCATCCTKGAGGGCTTCACCCCTTGTCCTTCCCCAGCAGTTGCTCAGGGCACCCSATTTGGGGTCAGGGCACCCCTGGGCTCAGCCTGTGCCTTTACCCCTCTGCAGTCCTCTCGGTGAGCCCAGGGCCGTGTTGGGGCTCAGCAGGGACTG
>JACDOX010000179.1:559609-592227 GCA_014549065.1 Cardinalis cardinalis
TCCTGGGGAAGGTGTTCCCAGGCCTCAGGAGACCCTCTGCTCCTGGGGAAGATCCCATTCCTGCTCTTCTTGTGGCATCCCTGGATGTCTTATGGGCTTACAGACCCCTTTGCCTGTAGCAGTTGTTTTGTTCTGTTGGTGTCACCTCACACGGGTGGCCCAGGGAGGAGGGGACAGGCCCTGCTGCTCTTGGGAGCTCTGTCACAGCCTCGGTGGCTCACAGGCTGTGGGTCCTTGCAGGGTATGAGATCACCTTCAGCCTGCTGAACCCTGACCCCAAGTCCCACACCGTGGACTGGGACATCGAGGGAGCTGTGAACCGCTTTGTGAAGCCCGTCCTGGACAAACTGAGCTTGGTGGCCAACTTTTCTGTGGATTCACAGGTGAGGGCTGGGGGAGGTGGTGGGGGAAGCCCAGCCCTGACCTCCCTGGGGTGCACTTCTCTGCCAGCAGTGTGTCCCTTGTGTGCCTGCAGATCCTGTACTACGCCGTCCTAGGAGTGACGCCGCGCTATGACAAGGAGTCCTCCAGCTTCCTCCTGAGTGCTCACAGCCTCCCACACGTCATCAACCCCGTGGAGGCCCGGCTGGGTGAGCACTGTGCTCGTGGCTCTCTGGGATCTGTGTCATGGCTCCCTTTCCCCCCAGCCCATGTGAGAGCTGCTGGGGTGGCTGTGAAGGAGGAGCTGGGCTGTGGGCTGCTCTTGCTGTCCCTGCCAGCCMCAAGAGTTCTGTGACTGTCCCACTGCAGGCTCCAGTGCTGCCTCACTCTACCCCGTGCTGAACTTCCTGCTCTATGTGCCAGAGCGCTCCCAYTCCCCTCTGTACATCCAGGACAAGGATGGAGCCCCAGTGAGCACSAACGCCTTCCACAGCCCTCGCTGGGGTGGCATCATGGTATGGGAACCTCGGGGGTGCTGGGACAAGGTGGTGGCTCTCTGTACCCAGCTGGTGACCCTGTTGGCCCTGAGGCCCTGGCTATGCCTCATTCCCACAGGTTTACAACGTGGAAGCCCCTGCTTCCCCCCAAGTCTCCCTCCCTCTGCATGTGGATGTGGACATGGCACGAGTGATGGAGGTTTTCCTGGCCCAGCTCCGGTGAGRATGTGCTCTTCCCTCCCCAGGCCTCTGTGGAAATCAGTGGGGTCAGAACAGGCTGTACCCAGACAGCTTGTTCAGTCCTCCTCTGTGGGCTCTGAGGGTGGCTCTCTGTGGCCTTCGAGGTGCTGGCTGCTGGCCATCACTGCTCTGTGGCCAGGAATGCTGGCACATCTCCCACTTCCTCAGATAGGAAGCTTRGCTTATCATGCCACACATCCAGGAGACAATTAGGCAGGATTGGGACTAAACACAGCAGGGAAAAAGAGCGGGGAGCTCATGGGAATGAAGGCTTCTGATGCGGGCTGGGGCCATCCCTTCTACTCCCAGGTTACTCTTTGGGCTGTCTCGGGAAGAGGTGCCCCCCGAGTTCCTGCTGGAAGGCCCAGGGAATGAGGGGCTGGCTGACTGGGAGCTGGACCACCTGCTGTGGGCCCACGCCGTGGAGAACATCGCCACCGTGTCCACCACGCTGACCTCGCTGGCCCAGCTCCTGGACAAGATTGGCAACATTGTCATCAAGGATGATGTTGCCTCTGAGGTAGGGCTGGGGAGCAGAGGGGACTGAGTGTCCCTGTTGCCCTCCCTGGCCAGGGACTGACCCTTGGTGTTGTTCCCACACAGGTGTACCGGGCAGTGGCCTCGGTCCAGAGCGCTGTGACTGAGCTGTCCCTGGGCCACCTGCTCGCAGCTTTCCAGGCCAGCAAGGAGGCTGTCACCTGCTCAGAGAGGGCCTTCTTTGACCCATCTCTCCTCCATCTCCTSTACTTCCCTGATGACCAGAAATTTGCCATCTACATCCCGCTCTTCCTGCCCATGGCTGTCCCAATTCTCCTGTCCCTGGCCAAGATTGTCCGGGAGAGCAGGCTGCGTAAGAAGGAGCCCACTAAGATGGACTGAGYGATGCTGCCCTGCCTTGGGGCTCTCCCCACCCCGTGGGGTGGTGTTGTCACAGACTCRTGGCCCAGAAAGGCACCCCAGGGTCCAGGCCTGGCTGCTTGGCTTGGGTGTGCCAGGCCAGGATGCAGGAGTGGGAAGAGAGGCTGCTTTGGGAGGTGGGAAGGGGTCTCAGTTTGGGTGCTGAGCCCTCCTGCACCCACAGAGGCAGAGAGGGGAGGGAGGATGCTGCCTTTGTGCACCCCCAGCTTGGTGCTGTATTCAGAGGAAGCTGCTGTGTAAATAAAGAACCCCCTGTTCTTTGGGGGGCTGATGTGGGGCTGTGTGACCCTCCTTTAGCCTTCTGGGGGCTGCCTATTGCCCTGCCTTCCCCTGGCCCAGCTTTCCTGTCCCCACTCCACTGCTTTATGGGCTCTGCCTCCTGTCTTATGGGTATTCAGCCAAAAATACTTGGTTGGGGAGGGGGGGCAGCTCCTGGACTCCATCCCATCCATGGGTGCAGAGCCCCCGGGGGCAGCCCGGCCTCCAGCTCCTCCACCGCGTGTCGGTCTGGGGATGGTTGGGGCGGGTGTCCCTGTGCTCCGGGCCAGGTGTGGGGGCTGTCCCCACCTCACCTGGGGGGGTTCGCAGGAGGGGACACGCCATTCTCCTGCAGCACACAGGGCTTGCCCTGAGCCCCTGCGAGCAGCGTGGAGGGGCCGCTCTCCTTCCTTGCGCGTTCCTCCCCCTTCCCGCGGAGCCGGGCGGTGCTGGCGGCCGGGGGCGGGCCGGGGGCGGTGATGGCGATGCCCCTCCCGGTGCGGCGGCGCGCAGCGGGGCCGGGGCCGCTCACACCGGCGGCGGCGGCGGGGCCATGAAGGTGAAGAAGAGCGGCGGGGCCGGGGCGGCGGCGGCCAGGACCGAGGAGGAGCTGGGCCGAAAGGCGCTCATCGGGCCCGACGATGTGCTGGGGCTGCAGCGGGTCACCAGCGGTGCGTGCCGGGGATGGCGCGGGGGGAGGATCCGCCGCGTCCCCGTGGGGAAAAAGGGCAGCCGGTTCTCCTCTCTAAACCGGGGGGAAAAGAGGAGCTGTTTGTCCTTTCAAGGGGGTTAACCCAGAGGGAAAAGGGGAAGCGGTGCCCCCTTCCCGGGGCRCAAGAAGTGGGGATGCAGCAGGGCAGGGGGCAGAGCCCGCAGCGGGATGTGCCACCCCGGGGCTGGGGACCAGCGGGAGAGCGGGGGTTCTCCCTTCTCTTCTTGAGTGCAGCCCCCCAACTCTGCTGGAAGGTCGGTGTTGGGGTGCTCCTCACTGCTCTCCCCATCACCCCATTCCCTGTGTCTGCTCCCGCGGCAATGGGGTGGGCTGGATCCCTGGCACAGCATGGGGGGACTCCAGAGCAGCCCCCCCAGCCCATTTTCCCCCTCTCCAGTATAGCACCCGCGGTCCTGAGGGCATCTTGGAGGTGGTGGTGGGAGTGTGTGCCTGGAGGGGCTGTTGTGCTTGGCAGAAGAGCTCGGGACAGCAGCACACAGGGCTGGGGAAAGGCCAGGRCAGGGGGGAATGGCTGCACACTRATAGAGAGCCGGTTTAGATTAGATATTAGGGAGAAATTCCTCCCTGGGAGAGTGGTGGGACCCTGGCACAGAGAAGCTGCTCTATCCCTGGAAGTGTTCAAGATGAGCTTGGATGGGGCTTGGAGCAGCCTGGGCTGGTAGAAGGTGTCCCTGCCCCTAGCAGAGGGTTGGAACCAGATGGTCTTTGAGGTCCCTTCCAACCCAAACCATTCCATGGTACTGCATGTGCCTCAGGCCAGCRATGCCCAGGGACAATCTGCCCTGCTGTCCCAAAAAGTCCTTTTTCCATCTCCTAGGACCTTTGGGCTGTCAGGGCTGAGGGGCTGCCCGGGGGTCTGGCTGTGCTCCCTGTGCCTCTCAGCACTCTGCCCTCCAAGCCAGCTCTGTGTCAGAGGCCGGGGCTGTGAGGAGCCCTGGAGAGGAAGGATGTGGCTGTGGGTGCTGCTGCGTGCCGGCAGCCCCGTGGGGCTCTGTGTGAGCAGGAAGGGAGGAGGACAGCCCGCCAGGGACTCGTGTCAGCCCTCAGGAAGGKCTCACAGAGGCTCCTCTGAAAGGGATGCTGTTGCTGGGGGCCTTTGGGTGCCCTTCTGCGAGCTCTGCTGGTGCAGCTGCGTGATTCACTGCCCAGAAATCCCCTGCCTGTGGCAGGGAGAGCACGCAGCAGGCACTGGAGCATCCTGCCAGCATCCTCAGTTGGGTGGTGAATCCCAGCCGTGGCTGTGTGAAGCTCTGTGTGCTCACTTCATGGCAGCCTTTRTGTCCCTGCCCTCTCCAGGGCTGTCTGGAGGGGACAGGGCCACCCCACAGCCTTGCTGTCACCTCGTGTGGCATCAGTGGGGATGGACGGTGCAAGCTCCTGCCTTCCCAGGGAGCAGGGATTGCTCAGCTGGTGCGCCAGGCTTGGAGCAGAGCTGGTTGTTGTCTGMCTCTTCATCCCTGGGTCAGAGTGCTCTGGAGCACAGGGAGGATGTGAAATGCATGAAAATGTTGTTCTCCCCTCCTGGTATGAGACTTGCTGGTACCAGGGCAGAGCCAGGCACTGTGATGATGTCCCAGGCTTACCATGGGAAGTGCTTCCTGTCCTGCTGGATGTGTGGGAGCCAGGAAATGCTCCCCACACCTGAAACCCTCGGTGAGTTTGGGGATACMGGTAAACAGTGCACCCATGTTGAGTATATTGGATCTTATCACCCAGGAACACTTTGCAACTCCCCTTCTCAAGCTCAGTTTTCATCCTGGTGGGTTTAACAGAAAGAATATTTTTCAGAATTTTAACACTTGATGGTTATTTGGGGCATTTTATGGCCTTTGCTCATTTCTACACCTTTAAAAACAGATGGCCAGAAATAGCCATGTGAAACTGTTTCGCTCTTCTGCTTCAGGTAGGAGAGGAGGAAGGACCAAGCTGTGGGAGGGAAGTTCACAGCTGCCCCAGCCTTTTGGAYGTGCTGGGTGTCAGGGCAGACACCACACCCTGCTGCGGCAGTTCTGTCTTTGACAGGTTGAAATTGAAGGAGGAGTTGGTGGTGGGGCTGCAGCAGAAATGTCCTGGTGCCCTGGCTGCCCTTTGTTGTTCCAGAGAGAGGATAATCCATCTTTATCCAAACTCAGGGGCCAGGAGCACTTCAGCTCACACACTGAGCTGTGTCCTGCCTGGGGCCTGGGGAGAGCTGGCTGTGTTTCAGGGTTGCTTCATCAACCAAAGCCCAGCAGGGCTTGGTACCACAGGAAAGTGGGTTCTAGGAATGCTCGCACCAGGAGCTGGCTCTGTGTTCCTGAGCAGCCTTCCAGGTCTCCAGGGAGAGGTGGAATTCTGGCTGTAGCACAGAATGGTTTGGGCTGGAGGGGACCTTAAAAACCACCTTGTTCCAAGTGCCTCGCCAAGAGCAGGAACACAGGAACCTCCCACTGGATGAGGTTGCTCCAAGCCTCACCCAACCYTTCCTTGAGCGCTTCCAGGGATGGGGCAGCCACAGCTCCTCTGCCCAACCCCTGCCAGTGCCTCAGCAGCCTGACAGGGAAGAATTCCTCCCTAATCATCCTTCCATCAGGCAGCACAGCTGGACTTTGCTCTCCCAGTGGGTGCAGCTGACCCAGTGTGAGCTGGCTGGGCTGGCAGGGTGGCGAGGCAGGATGTGGCTCTGTGGGCAGCCACAGGAGCCAGCTGGGCTCTGCTCTTAATGTGCCTCTAATAAGCTTAACCGGGGAGCTGTGTGAGCTGCCCTGCACATTCTGTGTCCTCCCAGTGTTGAATTSCCCATCAGCTTCGGGCTCACAACCTTTCTGGGCACGCTGGGTCCAGCCTGGTGGATCTGGGATGCTGCCCTGGGATATCTGGGCCTCCTGGCCAGGCTGGTTCTGGCTCTGCTCCAACTGGATCAGGTGTAAGGCTGGAGAACCATTTCCTCTGCAATTAGTGAGATTTGTCACTCGCTCACACAACCGTGGTTGGGAAAAGCGGAAAAAGCTCATGACGTGATTAATTTAAGATTAGCAAAGGAGTGGGGCAGAGCTCAGTTCAAATTGCAATTAATTACTGAGGCAGCCAGAGCATCAGAGGAGTCAGATGTGTAACAAAAGACAAGCTCCAGCYTCTGAGGCTGCCCTGCTTATCACCTACACACTTTGCCTGGAATACCAGATCAAATCTTACATTTTAAGTTTTATTCTAATGCTGATTTTATTTTAGGAAACCAAGGGGTTAAATCATTGATTACTTGTGTGGAAACAGTTTCAAAACAAACCCTAAAAATAAGGAGCACACACGTAATCATTTCTGAAAGTAATCTCTTCCTTGAGCTGTCACTTGGGATTTCTCTGAGACTTCTCTAGGCAGCTTTAGCTAAAGGCCAGCTTGGGTTAGGCAGGCCAGACCCTTCTTGAGGAACTTCCATACCAGTTTCCTGCAGTCAATTAAAGAAAAAAAAAAACCAAATAAACCATTTCCCTGTCCTCTGCCTCAGCAGTTCAAGTCCTCTAATGCTAAACCATCCAGGATCCATGTTCAAATCCATTTCTAAATCCATGGGGTTTTGATAGGCAAGGAGAGAGGGAGGYACTAACAGGAATGTGAGGCAGATGTGCATGAATCCATCTTCAAAGCTGCTCCTGGACCATGACTTCCCTCCCCAATTAATGGGGAGAGCGTATTTTGTTAGGAGCTCTGAGTGTCTCTGAGGTTAATAAATCCCTGCTCTGCCTTGCCCAGGGCTGTGATGTGTGGCTGTGTTTTGATGTGCTGATTGCTTGTTGCAGAGCTGTGCCAAAAGCTGCTCTCCCCACGACCCTTCCCTCAGCATCCCACACAGGCTGTGAGCTTTTCCAGGG
Source organism: Cardinalis cardinalis (assembly GCA_014549065.1). Taxonomy (NCBI): domain Eukaryota; kingdom Metazoa; phylum Chordata; class Aves; order Passeriformes; family Cardinalidae; genus Cardinalis; species Cardinalis cardinalis. The sequence continues at coordinate 566,485 of JACDOX010000179.1, forward strand.
CTCTGTGCTTCCCCGAGTCTCACAGCACAACAGGAGCTGTGRGGATTCCCAGGGGCAGCACACCCAGTGTGTGTCTGGTGTTGGGATTCCTCCTTCCCCCAGGGTTGTGGGTTTGGGCCATCCCTGCTGGAAGTGGCAAAGGTGAGAGGAACTCAGCCTGAGGGTCTGGGCAGAGCTTGGCTTTGGCTCAGCCCAAAAATAGCTGATTTAGTTGATGTTGTGCACGTGGTTTCAGACTTTGAATGCAATCAGCGTGAGAAGGGGGCAGGAGGAAGTGTTTGGGTGCCTTGGAAATGGGGGAAGAGCAGCTCCATCCACAGGCTGCAGGGCTGTGATCAAATTAATTGTGAGAGGGTGAAGTCTGGAAAGCTCTAGCTAAAATTAAAAAAAAAAAAAAAAAAGGATGAGCAGGCTGCCACGAAAATCAGAGCCTGGTGAGCTGTGCAGTAGGACTTGGCAACTGAGGGGCTCTGGGGACCTTGGGAAGTGCCTCAGCCCGGAGCCTCCTGCCCTAAATCCCTCTGCTTCCTTGACAGTACATGTGCTGCTGTGGAAAAACCCCCGTGGGATCCTTCTGGTGCAGGGTTTTCCCTCTGGGGCGCTGCAGCAGCCTAACTCCAGGGCTGGGTCAGAGCTGCTGCTCCCTCCCTGTGCAGCCCCCCGGCCTCTGGCTCTCCAAACCCCATGGCTTGGGCTGGAGGCATTTATTTCACAGGAGCAGATGCTGTTTCCTGGCTGGCTTGGTGTCTCAGGGCTTGAACTGCTGAGGCAGAGGGCAGGGAAATGGTTTATTTTKTCCTTTAACTGAGCCCAGGCTGTCTGGGCAGGTGTATCAATGGCACCTGGAGCCTGCCCTGCCGTGCCCTCAGGTCCTGCTCCGTGTCCTGCGTCACTGCTCGGCCTCTTCGTGGGGTCTGGGCTATTTTTGCTTCCTCCTGAGACTCTTCAATCTGATAATCTCCTAATCTCCAGCTCCTGGCAATTCCTCTGCAGTTGTCTTGGCTTTATACCTGGCTTATGTCTTGGGAGTTGGCTTCAAAATAGCTCCTGACCTTGTTGGTTAATGCATGTTAGGAAATAGGCCTGCATAACTTCAGGAGCCTTCTCATCCATTCCCTAAATTGTTGTTGTTGTCTGTGTTGGGGAGAGAAATTCTTGTTACTAGTCACTGCTGTTGCCTCAGTCTCTTGCACAGCATCCTCCTGATTTACACCCATTTCCAGGACCAAATTTTCAGTTTTTTCTTACCCTGGGTGCACTCTGCTTTCCTTAGTGGGCTCTTTAGGCCTTAAAATAGGAGCTGCCCCATCTGAGATTAGACTCTGATGAGCACAGAAATATCCCTGGTGTCTGTGAGAGGGGACACGTGCTTCCTCCTGATTGCAGAGATGGAGAAGGGATCTTGAAAAGGAGCACAACAAAGAGTGTGAATCCTATTGCCCATGAGCTTGTGATAAAATGGGCCTGGTGGGGTGGTTGCAAAGGAAATTTGGAAATACAGGATCAAATTTGAGCTTTCTGTGATGAGGAGCAAACCTGATCTCATGTGTTTAAATGACAGGGAGAGGTCCAGAGGGCAAAGTGCCTTTGTTTGCTTTCCTGTGTTATTTAGCTCTGCATTATCCCTCACCTTCTGTGCTCCTCTGTAACACCAGCTGCTAAAACACACACCTGGAGTTCTGCACCAGGATTCAGGATGTGCCAGTGTTCACAGGCAGTGCCTGCTGGCATTGTTCTGCTGGTTTATTTTGCACTTTTGGTTGGGTTTGGGAGGGCAGGAAGATTTCCTGGGTAGAAACTGTCTCTTCCCTGATTTAGGCAGCAGAGGTGCCACCTCAGAACTGTACCAGGGGAAGGAGCATTTGCTAATTCTGGGAGTGAAGCTTGAGCCTACTGAACTGTTTGGGGTCACTTTGGAATAACTTTTTTTCTACAAAGGGAATTGGAGAATTTGTGAAGGAATTAATTGAGCCAGATTCAGGAAGCCAATCACCTCTGCTGCTTCCTCAGACCACCACAGTGTTGGTTGTGATCCAAACTCCTCAAAACTGTGATAGGTCTTAAGATAGAAATTGTCTCTAAAAGTGGGCAGTTGCAGATCTTTGGGCATCATGATCCAGAGGTTATGGCAAAGAAGCTGGAGAGGCACCACCAGGAAGGGTGATGTGTGAGTGAGAAGTGGCTGCTAATACCAGGTGAATTGTTTTCTGGAAGGGTTTGGGGATGGAGGTCTGGGATATGACAATTCCCTTTAGGCTTTAGGGAAGGTTAGGAAGTACTCCTCTTTTGTGACCTTTTTTTTTTTACACTACTAAATGTGGGTACTCAAAGATAAAAACCAATCTGATGGGTTTTGCATGGCAGTGCTGCTGTGTCCATCCCTAACTCAGGAGAGTTCAGGGACACACCGTGATGGTTCAGTTATTAACAGGGAAACAGCACAACCTGCTTCAGGGGAAGTGGAAGAAACAATAATCTGTCCTGGGAGACTAACCCAMCATTCTCTGTAACAATCCCCTCCATGGGGGTTTGATCTCCTCATTCCCAGCTGAAATTACCAGGGCTGCTGCCTCCCTTCCCCAAATCCTGGCGACGCTGAATTAGGATAAGGGAGGAAGATGAGACATTTAAGTGAGTCATGGAAGTGTGGGCAACTGGGCCCTACAGTAATTTAAAAATAAGTGTGTATGGGATGAGATTAGCAAATCTGACAGTGCTCAGCTAAGCAGAAGGATCTGCCAATTGCAAGCAGCCCATTCCCAATAAGACCTTCCAGTGCAGCCTCAGGCTCCTGTTACGTGCAGGGGAAAAAACCAGCACATGGCTACTTTGATTGATTTTTGAACAGGAACAGCAGAAACAAATGTAATACAGACTGAGAGGAATAGATATTCCTTTGGTTTTTGTCTTTTTTTTTCTTTCTAGGAGACTGGGCATTGCCAGAGGAGGAAAAAAACCCACTCGATTGCAGTATTCTGGCAGCTGATCTTCCCGGATGGCATCCAGTTGTATATTGGCATGCTGATTAAAAAAAAAAAAAAAACAACCAAAAAAAAGGTTTAAAATATTATCAGGGCAAAAAGAATTGGAAAATAACAGCGTAGGGGTGCAAGCATCAATGAGCAGGAGCCTGGTGGGGATTCTACCCGGGGTTTACTCCTCTTTGGAGGCTCTGCTCGGCTCTGCTCTGCTCCAGATGAGTCATGGACACTGTTACTGCAGCAACGCTGCTGCCAAGGAGGGGGATAAAGCTGTTGCCATGGTGCTGGATGGGCAGGAATTCTGCAGGAGTAGAAACACTTAATAATTAACTTGCAGACAAACGCGGCTTCAGATTCGGCAGCGTGCTCCAGGGAAGGTGTCCTGGGCTCCCGGGCGACTGCTGCCTGTTGCCAACAGCCTTCCCAGGGACCAGCCAGTGGCCGTGGGCCCAGGGAGGGGAAGCTGGGCTGTGGGAAGCTGTGCCTGCTTCCGTCAGTTTGTGTTTTGCGTGCTGGTGCTGGGAGCTGGGAAGTTGTGGGACTGGGAAGTTGTGGGACGGGTTGGGAATTGGGGTGGCYGATGTGTCAGAGCCCAGAATCACAGTGTAATTGCAGGACATCTCCCTGAGGAATGCTAAACATCAGGGCCCAAGGCAAGGGATGGGTTTAAATTCCTGTCCTGTCATCTTGGCTGCTGTTAAGGACACAAAAGGAGGATTTTTGTGCAGTTCCTGGGATATTTGACCTAACACAGGCTTGTGGTTTTTTGTGGTAGTAATAAAAGCAAGGTTTTAGCTTGTTCTTCCTGACAGTTTGGGTGCTGGTGTCAGTTTTCCTTGTGCTGTGTTGATAGGGRAGGGAAAATCCCTGCCAAATGCCAGAGATGCTTTGAGCACTGTCCTCTCCCTGAACACCCATTTATAGAATTGTAGAAACTCAGAGTGTTTTGGCTTAAGAAGGACCTTAAAGATCATCCACTTCCATCCCCTCTGCCATGCAGGGACACCTCCCACTAGACCAGGTTGCTCCAAGCCCCATCCAGCCTGGCCTTGAGCACTTCCAGRGATGGAGCATCTACAAATTCTCTGGCATTCCTTTGAGTGTTCACCATATGGGGTTGTTGGAGAGCAGYAAAACTGGCCAGGGAGAACATTTAACACCTCTGTTCCTTGTACTGAGCTTCTTTGGACAGTTCTCCAAGTTATGGAGATTTGGAAGGAATAAAAGGCTTCTAGGAAGGTGCTGGTGCCAGGTGTTTGTGCCCAGGAGCTCAGAAGTCTCTCACAGTGGTCTTGGATTTCTTAGACCTGTGCTGAAGTTGGGTTGGCATGGGCAGCTCTGGGCTCTGAGCACTTGTAACTTGTTTTTATGTATGCAGGGACTGAGCCTCRGGTGGATGGATTTGTTGGAGTTTCAGAAATAGGAAAGCAGACAGAAATAAGTGATTAGCTCAGATTAACAGCAGGAATTAGTAGCTGAGAAAGTGTTTTGAATTAGAATGTTCAAGTATTATTTTCACCTTGGAACCTCCAGAACCAGTCTCCTCCATCAATCAAATGTGCTGTTRTTTGAAGGCTGACCTGGCTTGTCTACACAGAGCATTTCTTTAGATTTGTCAGGGTAAAGTGAGTTATTGGAGCTGCATTCAATCTGTGCTCTATGTGCTCCTTCCCCAGGGAGGAGGAGGATTCCTGTGCCAGGAGCTGGCTCAGGGCACAGCAAGGCTGAAGGCCAAAACTGTGGGGATTTTAGTGGTGGAATCCTCATCCCTGGAAGTGTTCAAAAGGCCCTTGGGACATGGTTTAGTGGTGAGCACAGCAGTGCAGGGTGAAAAGTTGSACTTGATGATCTTAGAGGGCTTTTCCAACCTTAACAATTCTGTGATTCCATCTTTGACTTTCTCTCAAAGATACTCACAGCAGGGAAGGGCTCTCTGCTCCCTGTTTTCCTGCCACAGGGAAAGGCTTCAACATAATTTCAGTGCTGAGGAAAACAAGCCCTGGTGTGGGGAGAAGAGGCYGCCCTTTGTCTGCAGAGGGCTGGAGCAGGGAGGTGGCACAGGGGAGGACACTCCTGTTCCAGTTAAGTGCAGTCAGCTTAGCTCCCAAAGCTGCTTAGCCCTCGCATTCTGCCACAGGGCAGTTTTTAAAACAGGCAAAGCCTCTTAACCCTGGAAAGGCTGGGATTTGATGGAGGTGCTGACTAGTCTGGGAGGAAATGGATGCAGGAGCTGCTGGCGCGGAGTTGGAAAAAGGTGATGACCTCTGGGTGTTGGGGGAGAGAATTCTTTCCCCTGTCCTGTCTGAGCAGGGCAGTGTCCAGARCTGAGACTGTCTTCAGGGACATCARTTTGGAATTAAAACAGGCAGTGGTGGAGATGCATTTGGGCTGCTCTCACTGCTGGTGTGGCCTCCAGAGAGCAGCCAGAAATTCCTGGCATTTCAGGGCAGCTTTCATTTAAATTTGCTTCCCCCTGCAGATTATTTGTGCACTCCTGAGGAAAATGTTTACAAGATAGACTTCACCAGGTTCAAAATCCGGGACATGGAATCTGGCACAGTCTTGTTTGAAATCACCAAGCCAGCAGCTTCAGGTGAGTGCACACACAAAATAAGGTTTCCATGAACAAATGCTTTCTTTTGCCYTTTCCCACTCCTTTAACTCCATACATTTCCCAAAAGTAGCAGAACCWGTCCACTGCAGGAGGGCTGGAGCCCCATCTTGCAGCAGGAATGTTTTTCAGGTGTCTCTCTGTACTAACAGGGTGAGCAGAGCTGGCTGCTGCTGTGCTCTTCCTGTTGCCATCTGTGATGGGAAGGGACAGATGGATGTTGTAAACAGGAGCAGAGGAGGAGGAGGAGATCACTGGGTGGTTTTTTCTTGGCTGTCATTCAGCTTGTGCCCCCTGCACATAGTTTAGCTGTTAGTTTAACATCTCTCACTGAGGAGTCAGGAAAATGGTATTTCCAAAGGGGAGGAACTGCCAACAGGCAAATGAAACAAACTGAACATTCACCTTTTTTTTTTTTTGTTTGATTAATTTTTAGGTGTTACTTGTAAGCATCCAAATGTTGCCTGTTGCTAGTGGTGATAAAAACCCAGGGCAGCTGTTCTTTTCCTGGCCAAGCACTTTTAACCCTTTCCCACCTCCCTGCAGGTGAGAAGAAGTTTTCTGTAGCTTATAGGTAGCAAACCAAGCACGCTAAGGKGAAATGGCTTGTCCAGAGTCACTCTGCAGTCCTGACGTGAGGAATAGAAATCTTCTGGATTTCTACTCCTCATCCTCCAGTAGATGAGGGGTAGAAATCCAGAAGATAAGAAATGACTCCRACCAAAGGGCCATCTCCCAACATTCCACCTCTGAGCGACCAGGGGTGGACACCTCAGGACAGGAGGAGGGGAGAGCTCAGCACCAGAGCGGTTCCCTGGCTTGGGTGGCTCAAGAACACCACCACAAGGATTTCCCCCGAGTTTCTGGTTCTCAGGCAGCTCTGACAGAGCTTTCTGTGGGCTTTTGCAGAGCGGGAGCACAATGACAGGAAGGACGTGGACCCCAACGCCGGACGCTTCGTGCGCTATCAGTTCACGCCCGCCTTCCTCAGGCTGCGGCAAGTGGGAGCCACGTGAGTAACCCCCCTGCTCCTTGGCCTGGCACAGAAAACAGCTGAAATCTTGGGGAAAAAAAAAAACCCTCTTTTCCATGTTTATCCTGCCAGGAAGGTGGTTGGACAGGGGGCTTTTTCATTTATTATGAGGCTCTCCAAATCTCGTGCCTTCTCTGTCGCTTTAGGTTTCAGCCTGGTGCTGAAGGGATTGATGCTAAAAGAGGAAAAATAAAGTGGGARGGCTCTGGGGAGACCTCAGAGCAACTTCCAGTGTCTGAAGGGACTCCAAGAGAGCTGGAGAAGGACTTTTGGAAAGGATCTGGAGTGCCGGGACAAGGGGAGATGGCTCCCAGTGCCAGAGGGCAGGATGGGTGGGATATTGGGAGGGAATTGTTCCCTGGGGGTGCTGAAGCCCTGGCACAGGGTGCCCAGAGAAGCTGTGGCTGTTCCATCCCTGGAGGTGTCCAAGGCCAGGCTGGATGGAGCTTGGAGCAGCCTGGGATAGGGAAGGTGTCCCTGCCCATGGCAGCTTTAAGATGTTTATCTAATGCTGTGGTGTGTCCCCTCATTTGATTAGTGCTGTTGCTTTATATTTTTGGCTTTTTCTTTTTTCAGAGCTCTCTTCTGCCTTGCAGGAATATTGCAGATCTTATTGAAGCATGAAAGCTCACGTCAGTTCTACCCTTCTTTTTCAGGGTGGAATTCACAGTAGGGGACAAACCCATTAATAATTTCCGGATGATCGAGCGGCACTACTTCCGGGACCAGCTGCTGAAAAGTTTTGATTTTGAATTTGGCTTCTGCATCCCCAGCAGTAAAAATACTTGTGAGCACATCTATGAATTCCCCCAGCTCTCGGAGGATCTCAGTGAGTTCTTTGTATTGTAAACTTTCCTTTCTGGGTTGTCACACCATGATGCTCATCTGAGGTGCTTTGGGGGAGCCCTTTCTTAAAAGCTGTCTCTAGAGAGTGGGTGGGGTAGGATAATTCATCCTTTTAAATCTGTGTTAACACTGATTTTATTTTCTAGTAGGATGTATCCCATCACACACCAGGCAGTTGCTTGGGTTTGTTGTTTGTTTTTTTTTTTTTTAAATTCATAAAAGAGAAGCTTCAGTATCAGGGAGAAAAAAGATAATTGTGTTATAAAACAAGCAAAAAATAAGATTAAAAAGACATCCAATAAATGGATAACTTAAATGTTATGATCTGYTTTAATGTTTGATGTGCTATATTGTGAGCTTGAGAGGTTTTAGTATGAACATAACTTTTATTTCCTCTCCTCTCTCCCAAGACACAATAGCACAAGCACTAAATCTCTGTGATTTTCCTCTTTACAACCCCTAATTGTGTGTGTCAGCACTAATATTGCAGTCTGTGGAAAATACAGTGAGGCCCTGCTGTCAGGCCAGAACAAATTTACTTTGAGTTTTCTGTTTTATCACTGTTTTAAAAAACAAAACAAAAAGAACCCCAACCCAGAATGTGATCTGTTCTTATTYTGAGGTCCCTTTTATATGGCGCCATAATATATTTGGATTATGAACATTTTCCATCCCTGAAATTGTTCAAAGAAAGTGTGGATATGGCACAAGGGTTTAGTGAATTCAAAGTTGGATTTTAAGGCCTCTGAGGGTTTTTCCAACATAAAAACTCCATAATTATGCTTGAATTATTTGAAAGACACCAACAAGGAGTGGTTTTGGGCAATTCYCATTTGGGTTTTGCTTTTTCACCTGATTTTGCAGGTGCTTGGGGGATGCTGAACAATGCTTGAGCCCAGCATTGGGGAGTGTCCCTGAAATAAGGGTCTCCTTGAGCCAGGTCTCAAAAACTCTTGGAGATCTATTTCACTCCCAAGGTAGCTCAGCTACCTTAGAGGGCATAAAATCAGCAGGATGGCTCCTGTGGTAGTGTTGGAAACAAAAAAGTTTTAATAAAAGGCARAATAATAAAACTCTTTACAGAGAAAAACCGARCCAGGTGCAGGAGGTCCTTTACYCCTGGTAAAACACCTCACAAAAGCMATTAGTTCCTTTGTTCTCTTCTTTTTCCAGTAAATTGCTCAGGTGGGACTTTTAGGCTCCTGTCCAAGTTTGAGGTGAAGTCCCCCAGGTCCTATGAGGTGTCTTTTCACCTCATTGGGGAGAGAAACTTCTGGGCTTTTTTTCCTTTTCGAGGAGACAAAGGAGAGTTTTGTCACTCCGTTAACAGGGAGCGCATCCCTGTATGTCCCTGTTAATTGGTTAATTGGGTTTTTTTTCCCCCTCCTGACAGTTCGAGAGATGATCCTGCATCCCTACGAGACACAGTCGGACAGTTTCTACTTTGTGGACAACAAGCTGGTGATGCACAACAAGGCAGATTATTCATACAGTGGAGGACCTTGAGCCTGGGCTGGATGGCCCCAGCCATGCTGGCCTCCCCTTCCCTCTGGAAGTCGTCAGGGATCCCAACACCTCCAGCTCCTGCAGTGTCACCTGGACAAGGATCCACCCACCAAGGACTCTTTGCCACAGTAGGAGTTTCATGACATCTCTTTTGAGCTTTGAAGCAGACCCAGTTCTTCAGAGGTTTTAAAGCTAAAAATGATCTTTGGATACCACTTCCCTAAGTTCTTTTAAGTGTCTGCTTTGAAAATGGCCTTGTGGGACCTGAGGGGTTGTGCCCTAATTCTGTGAATTTATGTTCTTGCCCTCGAGTAGCTTTTAGGATTGCTTTCCCAAAGAGTGTAATCAGAGAAACCATGGGAGTGGATGGATGCAAAGGCAGAGGTTTGGGTGGTTGTTTCTCTTTGTGGATGCTTCAAAGGCCAATTTAACTTGTCCAGCCTGTTGAAAATATCGAGCAAAACATCTCACAAAGGCAGGTTTCATCTTTAGACTGGCTCTCTCCATGAGTATTTCATCCTTTAGTTTCAATCCTTCTGTGTAATGTTCTATTTAACCTTGGAAACACCAAAACCAGCAATGAAGAGCAATAGTTCAGTGACAGAGCTGTGTTAATTGGGTGTTTTTACATTTACATTCCTTTTACATTTCAGATGAAGGTACAATGGCATGTGGGTCTATGAACCTCCATAAGTACATTCCATTGATTTCAGTTTTTTGCAAAATAATCAGGAAAAACAGAAGGATTTTTACTTTATTTGACATTTTTGCTTTATTTAACATTCAGCCTTTTCATGCCACACGTTTCCCATGTCTATTTTTTTCATCTCTGCTTGATACCAAGATAAGGACTTCAGCACTGCTTGTTAGAGCAACATTTTAATTGTCTAGGGCAGCTGGGGAGTGTGGAATTTCCAATTTTCTATGTGTATCTGCATTTAAAGGAGGTTAAGACAGCGTTTCCCCTTTGTTAAAAACGTTTCTCATCAGATAATAATACAGGTGAAGCTAAATCTAGTAATCTACAACTTTAACACACAGCAAGAAAATTAGCAAGAGTTCTCTCTTCTCTTCTGGAAGAAGTTTAACACCAATTTAGCCCAAGAAACAGCAACAGCAAGAATAAACTTGTGTGGGGTGACCTGTTGTCATGAAACCCTTACTCTGAAGGTCAGTTCACTGATACTTAACAAAAAGAAAAAAAAGATAAAACCAACAAAAATAAAAGACAGTTGCAGCCTGTAGATATTTCTATAAATACTTGATGTCTCCATGTCTAATTCCGTGAGTTGAAGTGGAACATTCTATGTTAGCCTCAGATAGGTGTAATAATTGTAATAATTTTTATAAAAATACCATTTCCAGTCGTGATGAGCATCTCTGTAGTCGCAGCCTGTGTCAGACAGGACAAACAATTCCAAGTGTAGCCTCAGGCCAGGGAGGTTGTTGTGCTCTTGCTGGGGTTGTGGTCACTTTTCAGTGTGTCACCATTTGTATTTGGCTTGGCTTTTTTTGACTGCTGAGAGAGGAGGCAGTTTTAAAAAAAAAAAAACCAACTCAGTGATTTTAGGTTACAGCACAGTTTTTATTAAGCCTGGTAGCTACAAAAGTGTGTCAAGTTCACTGGTTTTACACAAGTAGTAGCTTGTAGTAATTCTTATCACAGTGAGACTTGTATTTATCACTATTTTTGTCTCTAGTGTATTAAATCACACAAGTAGCCTACAGCTGACTGATGAGTTTGAGAGATAGAAAGGATTTTCTCTTTATTTGTGCAGTACTTTGAGCTACTGACCATTAATTTTATAGCACAGTAATTACTAAAGATGGTAATAGGTTCAAAAATGTTTTCATTCCTCCCCCAACTTTTTTTTTTTTTAATCAGGGCTGTTAAATCATATCTCCAATGACATTTTGCAAGTTTTAAGTATTTCTGAGCTTTGTTTCAATTTGCAGGAGGAAAAAAATGCTAAATTAAAGACAAAATAGAGTGAAAGTTTATAATTACCACCTTTTACAGGGTTTTTTGGGGGATTATTTTTCACCTGCTGTTCATAACAGTCACTTCAGTGCATAAGATTTTTAAAAGRCTTTTAGGAATTGAATTTGCCCAGAATTGCCAGTCATCCATTTAATATGTTGTGGTGAGATCAGTTGTACTTTGGTGTGGACTCTTGGGTCATTTGATGGAGTTTCCCCTGAAATAGTTGTTCTGCTCCTTTTTTATGCTATCTCCTTTCAAGACTTATTAACAAAAGAGTAATTCCATAAAAATATTACTGTAATCAAGGGAAATTTGAGTGGTAGACATGCCCCTTATAAAAGAACCAAGAGAAAGTCACTGTGCTCCCAGGAGTGCAGAGTGTAGATGGAATTTCTGACATTTTTCTAGTGTACTCTTGAGGTTAAACACAAGAGGATGAATTATCAGCTGCTCCTCTCTGAAATCTTTTTAAATTCAGATTATATATGTAATAATTCCAGTCTCACAGAAAATTTGCTGTGAATCATATGGGAGCTATTACACTGAGTGAGTTTGTTGCCTTAATGTTATTAGGAATATTTTAAGCCAGAAATAAAGSTTGGACATTTTCAATAAAATAAATTTCAACCAATTTTAGCTTTAGCTTTTCAGTTGGGATAATTTTACTCTTATTAAAAATCCCCAGCGTTTGCCACAAGTAACAAATTCTGGTTCCTAAACCAAGGCAAACAACAGAACTTTCTGTGGGGAGTGCAATGAAAGTGCTTTTTTCTGTGTCCCACTGGAGCAGTTATCRCTGTTACCTCTCTGTTTCACTTGGGAATTATTTGTTAGCATTTCCTCAAGGCCATCCACATCCACATTCTTTGCAAACACGTGGGAATCACTGTCCAGGAGAGAGATTTTGCTCCTTTCCCACCTGCTCATGCAGCAGCATCACGTGTGGTGTTGACATGAGGCTCATGAACAGCACGAAAAGTTTTTTCTTCAAAAATTTTGGCTGTAGAGTTGCTGTTTTCATGCCACTTCTGTCCTTGTTTTGCTTGAAAATCACCTTCAAAATTTAATGTTAAAGACCAAGCTTTGTGCAGCACCCAATAATTTCAACTTCCTTCTGGGAGGGAGCTGAGTTTGCAGCTCAGTTGTGAAACCCACATTTTTTTCCCTTAAATTGGCAGCTGGTTCTTATTATAAACCAGTTGAGAATGAAGTCTTAGCAGCATTGTTCACAGAAGAATTTGTTAATTTTCTTGACTAGCTATTATTTTGTRTTTTAACTTTCATCATTATTGGGTTTACTTTGGAAGTTCATTGCGAAATCACCAAATATTGGCTCTGGGAAAAAAAGAATTGTTGTATTTTCTTCCTTGATCTCATTTTAAATATGACTTTAATTAGCACTAAAGCTTTGTTTTAACAAGCCAGCCTGGCAATTTGGGATCTGAATTTCTGAAAGTGAAAGAAAACATGCAAGAGCTAACCAAGATTATCTGCTAATAATGCCCTCTGKTTCCTGTCATAAAACAGGATTAAGTGTGTGCTTTACACAGTGACTTAATCTTGGAAAAAGAAACTAAGTCTCTCTGAGTGCTAATAGTGACATAATTTTTCTGAGAGACAGGGAAATTACAGCTCAACACATTCTTTCAGGGAAATTATAATTTGACATATTTTCTTCACTTTGTCAGTCTTGGATTCCTTTCATAGTCAGGGTTTTTAAGGAAAGCAGCAATACATTGGTGGTGAGCTGCCTGCTCTAATAACTCACACTTCTGTGGCAGGGAGAGAACCAGTTTTTGGTTTTTTTAAAATAATTAACACATCAGCTGTGGTTGAAAATTTAGAAACTTTGCTCTCAGTTCAGTGGCAMAAGCCAAAATTGTTTCTGTGAATTATCCATTACGTGGTGACACTTCTGAAATAACCGAATGATCCACCCTTCCTGACTCAGAAGAGTTTATTTATTTATTTATTTAAAGTTAGAAAGTCTCCCCAGGGTTGAAAGCAATCTGCTGGGGTTTAGTTCTTGCTCATAATCTCTCTCTATGTCTTGTTTTTTGAGCAGGTCAGTAAGGCGCTCTATTTTCCACTTCTGTCCTCTGAGTTTCATTCCAAAATCTCATGTAGTGTCACAGTGGTGGCTGGCTGTGTGTGAAACATGCAGGCTACTTCCAAAATCTCTTCAATTTGAGAAAAAAAACTGTTGAGGTATATTGAGAMTTATCCTACATATCAACCCATAAAAAAATAAACCCCAATGTTAAAGACAAAAGCTGCAGGGAACTTTTGGTTATGCAAAGATTGGGGCTATTTAAGGTAAGAAAATGCTAATACCCAACGGTCATATTTAGTAAGTATTATAAAAATGCTCTATTAATTATTCATAGCCTGGAAAAGATGGTTAACAGCTCAGTTTTAATTAGATCTGGTTAGGAAGAAAACCATAGAAATCATTGCTGTCGTTTGGGGCTGTGGGGCAGCAGCTGGACCTGTGTGTGTGGCACAAGATTTGGGCAGGTTTGTCTGCATTTTGGGGGGAAAAGTGAGGGAARGGAGGACTAGGACAGAAAAAAGCATTAATTTCAGCTATTTGGACCCAAAAGCTTCAAGGCTATGGTGAGTGACTCAGTTTTCTCCTGGGTCTGAGGCAGCTGGGAGCTCCTGCTCGTGGTTCTCCTCTCTACCCCCAGCATAAACACTGCCTAAATTCATAGAGGCTTTTCAATATTAATGTTAAATACCACTGAGAGTTCATATCATTTAGTCCACATGGAAACTGCTGATTTATTTGAGGGCTGTGGTGCTCCAGGTCTCGCCTTGCAGCTCAGTTGTTCTCCCCATCACTGGTCAGTGGGTAAAATGGTGTTTGTGTGTCTGCAGCCCCCCAAAAACCCCCTGTGCTCCTGCCTGCTCTGGTGTCTGCTTGTATCTRAATACACCCAGCAAACCTGTTTGAATGTGACTTTTTTTTTTTTTCTTGGCATAGAAACAGAATTGTCTGTATTAAAATGTATTTATAAAAAAAAATAAATCTATTTTTTGTGGAAGGAAAGTAGGATTCTGGTTACTATACCACTGGGAAAACGTTAGGAGCATTTTTACTGAGTTAATTTCTAATTCTTTGTACTTTGGTAGTGATTTGTTTGCTAGGAGAACATCCACTGTGGCCCTTCCTGTGGCAATGCAATGCACTGTCATGCAGAGAATCTGGTTTTCAGAAAACTGGGAGTCCTTTGTTTCCTTTTTGGGACAGGAGGGAACTGAGGAGATCACCAGGAATAGAAGAACCTTGGCACAGAATCCATTCTGTGGCTTTGGCTTCAGCCTGTTTGACTTTTTGCAGATTAAGTAGAGAGAGAGAAAAGATTGAGACTTCAGGACTTAAAAAAAAAAAAAAAAAGAAAATTAGATGCTACAATTTAGTCTTCCTGTAGGAGAAGGAGAGTCCTTAAATTAATTTATACAAGGTTTAAATAGGGACTGCACTTGCTTCAATTGGTTTAATATTGGCAGCTTAGTCATTGATGTGCATCCTAGGGAATATGCTTAACTTTTTCCATTACCTTGGAAAATGGTTCAAAAACATGTCACTTCCATTAGCAAGTGTTTCTTCTCCTGTAACAAATTGCAAAATGTGTAAAAAAAAAAAAGAAATAAATTATTGATCCTAGAAACGARGGTGATTGTCTATTTTATTTAAATATTCCTGTGAAAAAAGCATTCAGACTTTCATTTCAGGTCTCCATCAATATTCAAACTGCAGTTTTTGTGCAAGTGTGTGTGAGCAGCTTCATTTTGTGGTGATTGATGGAAAGACTCTGCAGTGGTTTGGGTAGTTCTGTGGGTAAAACCATCACGTTAAAACTGTTCAAGTGGGATTTATCTTTCAGATTGGGAATGTCTTGGGGTGTAATTAAAATAAATTGGTATCAGTTATATTAATGGCATTTTGGAGTTGCACAGAATCACAGCTGTGTATCAGGTTGTGGTTTTAAAAAATTTGCAAGTTTGAAAAGTCCATTTGAGAATTTGAAAAAATGAAAAATGTGAAAAATAAATTAGTTTYAAAGTACATTAACAGAACCTTGCAGTTCCCTGGATCACTCTTGTGCACCAGGTTGTGCTTCTGAAGAATTTCTGGCTGCACTTTGGAAAATCAGATTTTGAAATGAATGTGAAAATTGCTGTCTCTGCCTTATTGACTAAAACTGAACCAGCAGCTCAGGCTGAAGTGATTTTTACTGTGGYAATTCCATCTTGGTGGCTTTGATATTTTATTCAGAAATTCCTGGGAATACCTCTGTATTTCTCTGGGAGCAGAACAACTCCCAGAAGAAGAGAAGCAGGATGGTTTTGTTTGAAAATATCTTCTGTATCTCATTTTGATTCCACAGAATTCCTGGGGACTCCTCACTGCCACAATATCCTGGGGGACATCGTTGTGTGCTGAAATTTGAGTGAGGAATTTATTAATACAAGGGTTTCCCTTTTGGATTGTGACTTGGAATTCTTGCAAGGACTGGATGTTAATTCACAGAATGCCTAAAAAATTTTACAAAAGACCAAAATCAGTGCTAATAACTAATAAAGCAGGTTAAACAGTCTCTCTGATTACCTGGGCTTKCTTAGAAATCTGAGATTGCAAAAAGCCTTAAAAGAAAGAAAAAATTATTCCCATGAAAACTCCACAGTGTTAAATGTCTGCCAAAAATACCCTGCATTACCAATGCTCCCTCCCATTTAGCTGATTTGTCAGTCTCATTTATTAATAAATATGCCTAATCATTCTTTAGATGYTTTCTGCTTCTCCTCAGATTCGTATTTCCTTTGGCATTTCTCAGCTGCTGAGTTATTGTGGCAAATCTTATGTGTTCACCCCATGTTTCTATTTTATTTGTCATTGTTCAAGGGCATTCATCTATCTCTGACTCGCATTCACTTAATGTTTTTCACTTGTAGGAGGAACATTTCTCAGTGATAAAGTACTCCAAATTTCCCAATTTTTCCCTCTAACACAATAGATCTTACTTTAAAGATAATTTTAGAGATAACTGAAATCTCTCATTGCATGCTAGGATAACCCAAACCCCATTTATTCTCCCACAARATAGAGCAATTCCTTTACAGAGATGATTTTTTCCCCTTCATCAGTGCTGTACAAGAACTTAAAATAGGAGGTGAAATCATCCTGGATAATGTATTTTAATTAAAACTACAAAGAGAATTTAGGTAGGTAGAACATAATTGCAGTTGGATGATTCCCAGCCCTTATTTTGAAAACTGACTTGGGACCTTATATAACAAAGGCCTGTTTAATTTAATAATAATTTAATTATTCTAGTGGAGGGCGTAAACCCTGTTAATGAAGCTGCATATGAAAGCAATCTGTAGCAAGAAATAAAAACAGGCAGGGAATTWACAAACAGCAATAGAGAAAACACATAATTAAAATTTACTTCATGAAAGGGAGATAACACAGACAGGAGAGAAGAGTTCCAAACACCCTCAGTTCTTCTTTTCCTGTGGAAGGAGAGGATAAATCCATGTGAGGAGAATAACAATTTGGATTAAATTAGATATGAGGAAGAAATTCTTCCCTGTGAGGGCGGTGAGTCCCTGGCAGAAGTTGCCCAGAGAACTACATGTGCCAGACCTGAAAGCTAAAAATATTTAGACTCTATTTTAGTAAAAAAACAACCCAAAAAACGACCAGACACCAAACCCAAAACTCCAACTCCAACTTTGTTTTTCATGAGTTACGTGAAGGACACAGTGCACCAATGCTGTGCCCGTGTTACTCTGTTCACTGGCATTTGACTGGGGTTGAAAATCATGTTTTTATTTCCCAAATGCATTCCTYCCCATCCTGATCTATAATTAAGTGTCTAATTAAACCTGCTGCCTGCTTTGATGTCTGCACAGGTTCCTAAATCAGGAGAACAGAGGGTTCACTGTAACCCTTAAAATTAAAGTGTGCACAGAGACCTGAGCACAAGTTCAGAGGAACAACATTGCCCCAGACACACCAAGGCTCTTCAGCACTTAGATGTCAGATCTTAAAGATATTTCCCCACTGGAATTCATCAGCTGGCRTTGCTCATCACCTAAATTTGAAATAGCAGTGCAGAAATATTCCTTGCAGCTGACAAACACTGGGCTGTGCTTCCTGTGGCTGTGTGGCAAGAGATGGTTGGAGGAAACACGAGCACAAGGTCCCCACTCAGATAACTTTTAAGAGCTATTATTTCAGCCAATGTTTAAATTTCTGTAAGATATGTTAAGACGAGAAAGATCCTTTCCAGCCAAAGCAAAAATTTGCACTTTTTTATGACTTTAACGCCAACGAATCATTGCAGTTTTCTCCTAAGTCAAGTGGATATTCGGTAGAAAATATTCTTCTGTATGTTTTTCTGTATATTTTAGGAGTTTTTWAAATGTTCTGAAGTTGTTCTAGGGGGAAAGGCAGGTATAGAGGGAAAGGCAAGTAAAATAAAAGCCTTAAGAGATCAYTTAGGCCTGGTGCCTCCAGCAGGCCCGAACACGCTGGGTTTATTCATCTACTGGAAATTAAATTCCGGCAGCTTCCTGGACAAGCAAGATCTTGAATTCTGTGTTCAAATCATGTGAATTCCCTTCTCCAGTGGTTTTTTGGGACAGATGTGCTTCTGCCTGGGCTCTCAGTGGGTTTTTTCCCTCACCCGCCCAGCCTGGGCTGCTGGAATGAGTTTCCTGGTGCCAATGGTGTGAGTCAGGAATTAATTCATGTGACTAATGAGGGCCTTTGCTGCACGGCCAGGCCTAATTGGTTTTGTCAGGAATAAATCTTTAATGTTTTTCTGTCCTCTCCTGTGCCCAGGTCACAGCTGGATCGATCCAGAGCAGGATTCTCCCGTTTAACAAAGCAGCAAAATGGCTCCTGGGTGGATTTATTGGGGACTTTATGTGTCCAAAGGGCCTCCAAAAGGGCTGGGATGGGATTTTGGGAAGTCAGGACAAAGGGAAATGGCTTGACACTGAAAGAGGAGAGGTTTATATGGGATATGAGGGAGAAATTTTTTGCTGTGAGGGTGGTGAAGCGCATGGAAGTTGGGGCTCGACATCAKCCTTGGAGCAACCTGGCCCAGGGGAAGGTGGTGGAACAAGATGGTCTTGAGTGTCCCTTCCCACCCAAACCATTCTGTGGTTTTATGGTTAAAAAAAAGACCTAAAAATCATCAGTTTCATACTTCAGTCAGCATTTATTATGATTATACYAAATACCTGGTATTTGTCATCCATGTGCTGCTGGAATAAGACCCCCTGGGTGAAATAAGTGCCATGTGCATTAATGACCTTCCCACTGCTGTAATTTTCAGTAATTTCAGTATTTTCCATGCAAACAAATATTCTTTGTGTGTGTTTATTTCTTTGAACTAAGAAAATAGTCCTTTTCTGCCTCTACACAGACTGCATTTAAATTCTGTTTTATGACAACTCATTCACTATTTTAGTAGCTCTCAATTCCATTTTTGCTGTGACCACAGATGGAAAATTCTTCTTTAAAGTTTCCATTTATGTCATTGCAGGGAGGGAATGCACAGTGAACCAGAGAGTYAATCTTCTACTACTGTGAGTTTTGGGTTTGTTTGTGTGAGACTGGAAATGAATTAGGAGGTCAGGAAAAACTCAAGTAAAAGTGTTTGCTGGTTTTGATATTCAATAGCCTAAACACAAACATTTACACACAAATCTGGAAGCCTGAAATACAAAAATGGAGCAGCAGCCCTGGTAAACTAAATTCTGGAATCCAAATATTTATTCCAGTAGTTCAAATTTGTTTGAAAGTGCCAGTAAGTCAGTTGCACTTCTGAAGCTTTGTGTACAATAAAGCTGATGTGATATTCAGTGTTTTATCTGTTCCATAATTCCAGGTAATCACTGCTGGGTTTAAATAGCTCAGTGCTGTGCCAGGGGTTTGAAAGATTGTGCAGAGAGAATTCTCCTCAGATCAGTTCCTATCTCAACAAAAGCAAGTGAATGTTCAGGGGTGATGCTTYTATACCAAGAACATGCAAATATGGGAGGCAGAAGTCTTGTAATAATTTGGCCCCATGAGAAGAGAAAAGAGCTTCAAAACATAGTTCCAATATAAGTGGTTATTTGAATGTTTTGAAGTTTAAATGAAACCTGCAATAAAAAAAAGGTTAAGCTAATAAATCCCAAACTTTAGAGTGCAAATTTTTCCTAATCATATGTTGGAGAGGGCAGCTGTGAGCACTTTCTTCTGTTTGGTAATAAGATATTTTTATGGTAATTACACTTAAGGTTATTTTTTTTCCTAGACAGGTTTGCATAATCTGGAAGAGGCTGATTAAGCAGAGAGCATTAGCCTTGGACTGGGAAAACTTCATTCTTTCCTTTCTTTCTCCCCCTTTTTTCAGAGTGCTGCTTAAAATGGAATTTAATGCTGATGAATCTGAAATAGATTTGCAAAGTGTGCAAAAAACTGATTTTATGGTAGGTACAAAATAAGGTGTCACCAACTCTAAGGAAAGGTTTATGTGCTATAAATATGTCAAGTTATTTCAAAAGTCAAAAATAAGGATTGCACAAGCTGAGGGTTATTCTTGCATAGAAACTTTTATATAAAAGAGTAGTTAAATCAACATAATTTCAAACTTTTTTTTCCAGTAATTGTTCTGGAATTGTAATTTATAATATAACTCTTTCCTCATGAACTCATATTTCAATGAGTTGGTTTTGTGTCTGCCAGACTCACTAATGCTAATCTGAAACAAGAGAATAAAATTTCAGATGTAGGACCTGAAGTGGAGCAGGAAAGGAAACCCAAACCCAGACAATTTATATTAGTTAATAACTTGCAGTATTGTTTGTTTGTTTATCTTAATCAGAACTCTTTTAACTGAAAGTTATTACAGGACTTTTCTTATAACTTCTGTGAAATGCCCAGGCATTAATTTAATTCCATTAAATATGGAATGCATTGGAGAAAATACTTTTAGGTGCTTTGAATAAAGAATTTCATAAAGGCAGTGCAAACCTCTGGTGTGGATACAAGAAACTCCAGAAAGCACAAGAAAAAACGTGTTAAAGTGTTTTTTTCCCTTTTGTTCTTTATGTCTGATCATTCTTCAAAGAYTCATTACCAAAAAATAAAAAAATACAGAATGAAGTCTGACAGTTTGATTTCTTCTCTATTTCTTCCTCCCCTCCAGCTTGTGATCATGTGTGTGCTCACAAGCATGGAATATATTGGTGCCCCTGAGGGCATGGCTGGGCCTGAGGCYACAGGGGACACAGTGACACACAGGAATTAACAAATCATGGATGGGTTGTTGTGCCCATAAATTATAAATCTTTGACCCAGAAAAAGCAGTTTTGCTTTTCTCGCTTTCAAATCTGTGAATCTGGAGTTTCACAGATATTTAACTCAGCTTGATGATATTKTCCAGATTCCTACTGTCAGTTTGGATGGATTTTTTTCACATGCCATGGGTTTACTTAAATCATAAATATTTTATTACATTTCTGTTGTGTTTTTAGAGTGGTGAGCCACCCCACTGCACTTCCTCTGGTGTGTTCTCATGCATTATTTCTTTGTCTCCTTCTACCAAATATAAAACACTGGCAATGCTGCTCATTCTATCAGAAGTATCTTGCAAAAGCCTGTGATGTTCTGGCCGTGGTGTGGTTCACTGTGTGCCACTCAGGAGGGGAATTTGCAAGGAGTTTAAAAAGGATTTAACAAGAATTTGGTGCAAATAGTGACTGAAAGTCATGGAGAACTGAGCATCTCACTCCCTCGGGGTGCTGAAAATGTTGCAGAAAATCCATGTGCCAACTCTTTGCTGTTTGCAGAGAAAAGCTTTGAAGAGGAGRGTTTTATCTGGAAATTCCTTGAGGATGGAGGTGTGCAGAATTCCCACTGGGACTGAAGTGGCTGAAATGAATTTGAGGGGTTTGGAGGGTTGGGACAACCGGTCCTGCCCAGCACTGGGAGTCCTGGTCCGAGACTGGGATCTTCTGTAGAAGTCAGAGCTCACAAACACACAGAGCTGAGGGAACCCACCCCTCCCACGAGCTAGACCTGTGTCTCTGTTCTTAGAGAACAATATTTACCAATTATTATTTTTGCCTTAAGAGTGATGGTGACATATTTTAAGGCATCAGAGCAGCATTGAGTTCAAGAGCCACAGGGGTACAAAACCAGTGCCTGAGCACAGGGCAGGGGCTGCTTTGGTTTTGCTTTTCCTCAATGCATGTCTGTACTAAAATGTGTATTTATTTGACTAAAATGTGAAGGTTTTTTAAAAAAGGCACTTAAGGTAATAATATCCTTCTAATAATATCTACCCTAAACACTGTGTATTGAGTTGTAAGTTGGTGACTCTTAAATTGCACTGAATATATATATTTATATGTATTTATACTGTGTTTTTAATATATATTTAGTGTTTTATATATATATATGCACGCACATTGTTTATAAATAGTATTTTGTATGTACATATAATGTTATATGTACATATAATTTCCTGTTCATATACTGTGTTTTATATACACATGCTGTGTTTACACACATTGTATATATTACTTATATTTATATTTATATTTATATTTATAATATGTTATATTATGTTTATAGGTATATTCATTTTTATATTTACAGGTGTATTAAAATCTATATTTATAGCTATACTTATGTATTTATATTTGTATTTATAATGTGTATATATTTATATCTATATTTATATTTAGAGGTAGGTTTCTTTATAAATATATTTATATTTATATACTGTTTAGCAGCTTTATACTCACTACATGCTTTAGACTTGCCTAATATTCACATTTCTAAYAATGTGTCATACTTAACTTTTTCTCTATTTCTTTATCTAAACCTTAAGATGGCCAAAACCTGATTCCCCCAGCTCTAATATGTTTGCATAACTCTCATCCTGCTGGTTTTTTTTTTCCCCTGGCTGCATTTCTTCTGCTCCTTATTCTCTGTGCAGGAAGAGAAGTTGAAGTCAAGTGAGGATTTCGTGGTGCTTGCGTGAGGGATTACAAAGCTGCATCACGTGTGCTCCTCCTAAGTCTCCTTTATCCGTCTGCCCCTAATCTGATTTTAAGTCTGGCCTAGTAGGAAAGGGTGAGGGTGCAACTTTAGGCCTTGGTTTGGGCAGAGCTCCCACCTTGCTGGGAGACAGTGGCCAGTTAAACCTCTGTGTCTTTATTTTGGCCAGTTAAACCTCTGTGTCTTTATTTTAACAATTCCATCTCCTTTGTTGCATCCTCGCTTTTTCGTGGTCTAAATCACCCAAGCTGAGTCAAGTTTTAACCTCCTTGCTTTGGCCTGAGTTTACATCATCTGTGAGTGGAGATCAGAGAATCCCACAATGGGTTGGGTGGAAGGGACCTTGAAGGTCACCCAGTGCCACCCCCTGCCATGGGCAGGGTCACCTTCCACTGTCCCAGATTGTCCCAAGCCCCGTCCAGCCTGGCCTTGGGCACTTCCAGGATGGGGCAGCCACAGCTTCTCCAGGTAACCTGATGTTTTGGGGATCTCTGGACTATTTTCCACAGTGCTCAATTCAATTCTTAACTTCCTTCTCCAGCTTACTCTGGGTTTTTATTGCATCACTTAAACCAAAATTGTTTTATTCTATTCTATTCTATTCTATTCTATTCTATTCTATTCTATTCTATTCTATTCTATTTTTCTACTTTCTTTTCCAGCTTTGTGGAATCACAAAATCAGAGGGAGAAGGTTGTTCCTGAAAAACTGGCCTGAAGTTTAGCTCACAGGTAGGAACCTGCTGCAAGATTTGGTTCAGCATCACAAGAAACCCCACTGGAGGGATCAGTTAAAACACAGATGCTGTCTGGATTTGGCCAACTGCAATTTCTCTCTTCTTTTTTATTACCATTAAAAAAACATGGCTTAATAATTCATGTTAATGTTTAGTTTATGTGGTAAAAGATAAGAGGCATGAATGGGAATAATTTCCAGCCAAGTAAAAATTCTACTAAATAGTTTTGTTCTTTTTTATTAAAAAAGCRGAGTTTAAAATTTCTTTTTAAATACAGTAAAACTTTGATATTTTCCACKGAAGTATATTTGTTGCTTTGGTTTTGTCTGTCAGCAGCTTGTCCTCTATCTTCTAATACTTGCAGAATTTTCAGTTCACATTTACCAAAACCCAGAACTTCTTTCAAGGGGACTATAAATGGTTTTAATAGGTAGATTTTATATTTTGAGTAGTCTGTGGTGGATGTTGTTGCCATCAGTGGCTCCAAGAAATAAGTTAAATTGTTGTGTGCTGTGAGTTCTGCGCTCATTTGCAAGCAGCTTTTGTTAAAGAAAAAAAAAAGGAGAAAAAAAAGGTCAAGAAGAAGATGAGTGGCTTCTTATTTCTGGAAGACGAAGAAGATGAGTGGCTTGATAAAATGGTGTTGACAAGTTCAGCTGTTAACCATATTCTCTTTAAATAATATTTTACTTTTTTTTTTTCTATTTTTTTTGCTTTAATATCAGTCTGTAGAAAACCATCATGGTAAAGCTACATATCCTGCGGGTGAGTTCTGGGGAAAAAAGAGATGAAATTCCTGTTCCCGTGGGCACTGCCTGCGCCGAGCCAGGTGCGCGGTGCCGGGGCTGTGGTTCACATCAGGGCGATGGGTTTGGAGCCGGGGGCGTTGCTCAGGTAGGAAGGGGACACCGTGTCCAGCTCCATGAAGGCCGAGTAGAGCGTGGTGAGCTGCAGCTCGGGCGCGCCCCCGTGCGCGCCCCCGTGCGCGCCCCCGTGCGCGCTGGGGCCGCCGCCGCTCTCCAGCTGGCAGTGCGAGGGAAAACACTG
The DNA here is from genome assembly GCA_014549065.1 of Cardinalis cardinalis. Classification (NCBI taxonomy): domain Eukaryota; kingdom Metazoa; phylum Chordata; class Aves; order Passeriformes; family Cardinalidae; genus Cardinalis; species Cardinalis cardinalis. Next base: position 590,303 of record JACDOX010000179.1, read on the forward strand.
CGGGGATGATGAAATGAGGACAAGGGGATCCACGGCCAGGCTGTCGTCCTTCAGCTCCTCCCAAAGATTCCCTGCAATAAAAAAAACAAACCCGGGTTGGTTAACAGATTTGTTGGAGCCTTGGATGCTGAGAATTTTAAATTTTCTGTGCTGAAAAGCACGGAGCCACGAGGGAATAACACTACATTTGACCTGAGAAGGCTTCCRAAGCTGAATGATAGCACTGAGATTATGGGTGTGGACCTTGAAGAGAAGTGTGTAATATCACAGGGTGGAAAACTTAGAGTTTAAGGTTTATTATATATATATTAAAAAAATCTATGTTATATAGCTATAATAATATAATATAGTTCTATATATTATATAATATGTAATCTAGATAAAAATATATTAACATATATATTTATATAGTATATAATAAATAATAAATACCATATACCATATAACATATAACATATACTATATAATAAAATATAAAATATAAAATACAAAATATAAAATATAAAATAAAAAATATAAAATATAAAATATAAAATATAAAATATAAAATATAAAATATAAAATATAAAATATAAAATATATAATATATAATATATAGTATATAATATATAATATATAATATATAATATATAATATATTTTATACATTATACATTATATATTATATATTATAAATTATAAATTATATACAGAATATATTAATATTACAATATCATTATATATAATTATATAAAATATATAATAATATTAATATATTATGATATATAATTATATTATATATAATATTATAATATAGCCATTATAATATTATAATATACATAGCAATATGGCAATATATATAAAAAGCATTTTATGTATACATATATATACACATATATAGCATATTATATATATGTATATATAGCATTATCTATATCTATATCTATATCTGTATCTATATCTAAGGTAAGATGGAGGTTTTGTGTTGTGGCTGGTTCTTCTTCTCCATGGGTTTGGGTGGCATTGTGTAATTGGACAGAAAAGTCTCTGCATCGTGGATTTTGGGTGGCTGGTTATTGGGTTAAAAGTAARAATAATTTAGGTGTCATTTCTTAATTGGATAGTTTAGCCTTAAAAGGCCTTGTAGAGAAGGATAGTGAGCCATTTTGTAGCTTGTTAGCAGAATGCTGTAGAACTCATAATTTGTATAGATAAGAAATAATAAACATTTGASCCTGAACACAAAATACCATCTTCAATCCTGACCTTGACAGAGGCAGAAAATAAGTTAAAGAACTGGCGCAGATTGATTCAGATTTCTTTATATTTTCTCTCCACGTGTTTTTTAATATTTGCTTTTGAATCATTGTGTTGCAGGAGATGTTGGTTATTAAACATTTCTGTGGAGGTGATCMTAATCTCTTGGGACTGAGGAAGGGAGGAGGTTGTTTAGGTGGTTATTATTTGTCTGTGTCCATAAATTTAAATCTGGGAGAAAACAGCATWACATTAAGAAAATTATTTCAAAAATTCTGGTAGAAATATATATTTATGAAGAATATAAGAAGACACCTCAGAAAATATAATTGTTTGGGGTGTAGATGCTATTACTGCCTTGGGAAGAGGGAAAGAACATCCTTTTTAGCAGAGATGTGGAATCAATATTGATAAAGAAAAACRCTAGCATGTTAATTTAATCAAATTTATTTCTCTTGCTGCCTTTCACTCGACAGTTCTCTTTTAAGAATGGCACTAAATAGCTGTGCTTGAGTAGCCTTCAGTTGAAAATGGGTCTGAATTTAAAGAACACATTCTAAAAACTGGATTGCAGTATCTAATACCAGCAATTGCAGCCTGGGGGGCAGTAGGAATGTTTTTTCCTTTCCTGGATGCAAATCTGTATCTTCCTTGGGAAACTTTTAAAAGATTTAACACAAAATTGCATCG
>JACDOX010000179.1:606620-642101 GCA_014549065.1 Cardinalis cardinalis
TACAACAAGAAAATCCTCCCAATAAGAAAATCCYTCCCAAAGCACCTTTTTACCACTGAAAACAGGGCAAACAACACCAAAGCCCCACTGACCATGACCTGAGAGCCGTGCTCCTGCCCCGCGGCGCTGTACTGGAGGCTGYTGCACCACGGCTGCTCCGCGGAGATGTTCGGGATGTGGGTGGCAAACGCCTCCGGCTCCTCAGCAGATCCCGGCAGGCCCTCGAAGCCGTCGATGCTCCTGTGGCTTTTGAAGGGAGAAGCTTCTGGAGGCAGGGCCTGGTGAGCTTCCTGGAAAGCATCCTCGCTGATCTGCCGCTTGTAGGGGTGGAAGGGGTTCCTGCTGCTCTTGAGGAAGCGCTCGTAGCTGCCGGCAGCGCTCTCCTCGTAGCTGCAGCGCCGGAATCTCTCGCTGCTGAAGGATGCCCTGAACTTGTTCTTGCCACAGGGGATCCCTTGGCTGGCAGGGAACCCCCCCTGGATGGGGTCCTGGCATGGGGAGGCAGGGCTGGCGATGGGAGAGGATTCCGAGCTCGTCCTTTCCGGCCTGGTGTCCGGCTCATAGGGCTGGCAGCTGTAGCTGGGGTTATCCTGAGATGGGATATTGATATTTATTCGTTTATTCAGGGTCAGGATTGAGATTTCAGCAAATATTTTATTATTCTCATTGTCTAAGTTATTTATTTATAGGAATTTTTAAATATAAATTTTATATTTTAGTTACATTAAAGGCTGCGATGGAATATTGACATTTATTTATTCAAGTTTGAGCAAAGATTTCATTATTCTCATTATCTAAGTTATTTATTTAAAGAAATTTTAAAATAGAAAAATTTATATCTTAATTACATTAAAATATAAATGTAATACACGATGGAATATTGACTTTTATTTATTTAAGGTCAGGATTGAAATTTGAGCAAACATTTAGTTATTGTCATTGTCTAAGTTATTTAGTTATTGTCATATTTGAAATTTGAGCAAATATTTAGTTATCGTCATTGTCTAAGTTATTTATTTATAGAAATGTTAAAATAGAAAGTTTATATTTTAATTACACTAAAAGCTATGATGGAATATTGACATTTATTTAAAGTTAGGATTTAAGTTTGAGCAAATATTTAGTTATTGTCATTGTCTAAGTTATATTATTACGGTCTAAGTTATTTTAATTTTGTATGTTATTTTATTATTTTCATTGTCTAAGTTRTTTATTTACAGAAATTTTAAAATATAACATTTATATTTTAATTACATWAAAATTTTTTACATTGAAATTTAATTAMATTAAAATATAAATGTAATATGCRATGGAATATTGACATTTAATTATTTAAGGTCAGGATTGACGTTTGAGCRAATATTTAATTATTTTCATTATCTAAGTTATTTATTCATAGAMATTTTAAAATATAAAATCTATATATTAATTACATTTAAATAAAAATTTAATATGTGGTGGAATATTGACATTTTTTWATTTAAGGTTAGTATTTAAGTTTGAGCAAATATTTTATTATCATCATTGTCTAAGTTACTTATTTATAGAAATTTTAAAGTATAAAATTGATATTTTAATTACATTAAAAGCTGTGATGGAGTATCGATATTTATTTACCTAAGTTTGAGCAAATATTTTATTATTATCCTTGTCTAAGTTATTTTATTATTGTCTAAGTTATTTTCATTGTCTAAGTTATTATATTATTTTCATGTATTTATTTATAGACATTTTAAAATATAAAATTTATATTTCAATTACATTAAAATAGAAATGTAATATGTGATATAATATTGACATTTATTTATTTATTTAAGGTTAGTATTTAAGTTTGAGCAGATATTTTATTATTTTCATTATCTAAGCTATTTATTTAGAGAAATTTTTAAATTGACATTTATTTATTTAAGGTTAATATTTAAGTTTGAGCAGATATGTTATTTTCATTGTCTAAGCTATTTATTTAAAGAAATTTTTAAATAGAAAATTTATATTTTAATTGCAGTAAAAATGCATTTTTAATGGTAAGTATGAAATGACCAGTTCTAAYCACCTTCACGCAGGGAAGCCCTAAAAAAATCTCAAAGGTTTTCYGGTGGCTTGGTATCCAAAACTATTCAGCAATCAATAATAAAAGCAAGGCCAGSTTGGACTGGGCTYTGAGCARCCTGGTGCAGTTGGTGGCACGGAACTGGACGATCTTTAGGTCCCTTCCAAGCCAAACCCCTCAGAAAACTGAACTGTGAAAAACAAGGACACCTCGACCCTGCTCTGCCCARTTCAGGGAAAAGCTGAGGAAGATCAGGTGATGAAAGATTAAACGACAGGAATGTGATAAGTGCGAGCCCTGTCGCCTGCAAGTTTAGTCAAATCAGCTTGATCTCATCCCTGCTGGGCTTCCAGGCTCCAGAAATGTTGGTGCTTACATCCCTTCCCTTCATCAAGGTGGCCACACTCACCTGGAGACACAGGACAGGCTCTGGGCAGACACCCCAGCCCTCCTGTGTCATCTGCTCCCTCCCTTCTGCTCTCCAGCAGAGAGAAACCAGCAGCCACCCAAGGGCTCTYGAATGTGGAGCAGGGCTGCAGTCTGGGTCCTGGCGCTGCAAACATGCATGTCATGAAAATATGCATGTTTTACTGACAGCAGGGAGGAGTAATTACTGGGGAGCCTTTGAGAGGACACACATYAGGCTGGAGCAGGGTGCTGTGCTCAGGGAGGGGGGCAAGGGAATGTCCTGTGCTCCTCAAAAAGGCAAATACCAGATTATTGAGTGCTCTCCAAGCCCAAGGAAAATCAGGATAAACCCAGTTCTTTCTGCAGGGGAGCACAGCCCAGCTTTCCCAGTCATTTTAAGGAATGGAACAGAACATTCAGCTGGAGTTTAGGATTGGCTGAGCAGGATAACTCAGGTTTCTACCCCTCAGGAATAAAACCTCCAGTGTTTGCTCTGTCACCAGTAGGTTTGGTGAGATTCAGCAAGAGCTGAATGTTTATTGTGATCTTTAAAGAAAGAGAACAGGCCTGGGCCAGTTTTACTCACACTCTGCTGAACTGGGGATATTGAATCCCCCTGTGCCTTCATCAGGTCCTGCTGGTCCCTTTCCAGAGTGTCCGAAGCAGAAAATTTAATATTGGACTGGTCCTGGAGTAGCGAAACCATCACCAAACCCACGGCAGACAGAAACCCTGTCAGGGCAAAAATCAAATTACAGTTAGCACTTTTAAAAACCTGAACTGTGAAACAAAGCCCTTGTTGGGTGCAGGTGACTGCACAGGCTGGGGTGTGCAGCTGGAGCCATCCTGAGGAATTCCTGACACAGTGGAATTGGTTTTTAGCTCTTAAAGAAATGATCTGTAGATGCAATTCCAATGAAGATGTGGGTATGGGGTTTCTATGGATCCACCACATCATTTTTATAAAAATAAACACTTCCTTTGTTTCCTATAGGATCATAAATTAATGAAGTTGTATTGTTTTGGGGTTATGTAAATTTAGCAATGTCACTTTATTGAGAGATTGGGATATAAACGCACCCCAGCTGTTTTCAGAGGGACTATATTAAAAAAAATTGATATTTTTCTATCATTACTCAGACTGATGGTTACAACACACTTATATTTTCACTTTTGTTTTTTATTAGTCCCAATCCCTTCAGCCCTTCAGTTCTGTTTTGCATGACTTAAATGTATCTGAGATATGTAAATGACTTCATCATTCCATCCCTGTTTTTGTTAGTTGGATCTCCTCTCAAGTTCCCAATCTTTGATCTTTGGATATAGGAGCCATATCTGATGGTGTTTGGATTAAAAGGAATAAATTTAATCTTCTAGTCTTTTGTTTTCCTTGTTGACTGTAACCTTGGAGTAAAACAAAAGTAGAACATGCATCCTTTTATGTCATGCACCAAGTTTGAACACTACATGAAGGTGTTCATGCTCATAATTTCAATTTTAGGTGAACAAACCAGGGGAAAAAAAACCACTTTAATTCAAGAGTTAATCTGCCAGCTCTTTGCCACGTGTTGAAATAGCTGTTAGGTAAATATCTCAGGGGTTTGTTAGGTTTGCTTAACAAAGATATATCACCTAAAAACGTGGAAACCTTTTTTTGCCTTTCTAGTTCAAAGAGAAATCTGTATTTATGATGAGTAAAACTGCACTGCCCGGGGGGATGGAGCACAATGGGGCTTGGAAATCAAGCAGGAGACCTGTACAGTACATCAGGGGAAAAAAAAAAAGATGTGAGAGAGAGTTCATAAATGTCTCAGCCTCTTCTCCCAGTGGCTTAACTGGAGGCTGATGAGGAGAGAGATTCCTCATCTTGAAAGAGGCAGGTGGCAAAAATATCAGCTGGGAAAGAGATGTGAATGTCTATTTGTAATTTGTGAGTGTCTATTTGTAATTTGTGAGTGTCTATTTGTAATTTGGGAGTGCTCCACACTGGCTGCCCTCCCAGTGCTGCTTCCCCACTTATCTTCAGGTTATACAAAGCTGTCTCTGACCTCTCTTTTATGCTGCAATTTTTCAACCCAGCTGCCTCATTTGTGGTCTGGAGCATTAGAGTTTTAATAAAAACCTTTTGCACAGGTACAGTTCTTGCCTGGTGGCTTCTGCATTGTGAGAATTTTCAGGAATCCTTTTTGAAAGCTAAGGGAATTTGTCAGGGTTGTTTGGAAAATCAATACAAAAAGTCTAGAAAACCAAATAATTCTGAGACCTTTGCCAGGTTCTGTTGATAAATTGCATTTTGGTAGGAAAGGAGGAGTCTTAGTCACATTTTACACTATAAAAATTTCCCCCTGTGTAGGGAAACTATTTTCTTTTTATTAAAGGAGAAGCAGCCATAAGGAAGGTATTTTTCTTTTTTTTACTGCTAAATGAGAAGCATTTATACTCAAACAGTGTTGGGCTGACAATCTGTGTTCAGTGGTGGTTATGGAATGCCAGTGTCAAGAATCCATGCTGGAGGATCTCCCAAATGGGGACAAATCCCAAGGCTGCAATCCCAGTGCTGCTCTCCGTTTCCACACTGGCACCAGCAGCTCAGCAAGAGCTGCAGCTCCAGGTTCTGCTCATCCTGGAGCGCTGTGGGAATGTCTTGCTGCGAGGGAAAAACCTCTGGCCACGTGCTTCTGATTTTCATTTTATTCTTGGAGCCCAAACTTCTCTTCAAAAGCCATTTGCAACTTCAGCCTCGCTGATGTGTCTCCCAGCAGGTTGCAGATGCAGATCAGTTTAAACTGCCAAATCAACACACTGAAAAATCTTTTTGCTGTCACTGTTCATTAAATCTTTTTTTAATGTCCCTTAGAGACACACTATTTTCTTAAAAGAACATGTAACAAATACTCAACCAACAAACCAAAACCCACAAAAAAAAAACCCAACAAAAACCCCCAAACCAGAACAAAATCCAACTCAAAACCACTTTGCATTGTTAACATGGATTTTAGCAAAGAGAAATCACAACACTCACTGACAAATCTTCTTAAGGAGCAGAAATTACAGCCAGGGGATGTTGCCAATAATCAGGATTACAATAAATCATTTGCAACAAACTGTTCCTGCGAGACAGAGCTTAAGGAAGTTGTGGGTTGCCTGGATGTAGGATGTGCTAAAGCAAACAATGATGCTTTGATTTGGAGAGAGGTATCTGATTATCCCAGCTGCAGCTGGAACCATTTCATGTCATTTTGGCTGCTGTAAATGTGGCGTGACCACGCGGGCTCCTGTGATAAGATAACTACCTGGAAAATCAGAAAAGAGTGAGAAAGTGTAACCTCAGCTGGGCGCTGGGGTAAGCAGGGCAGCAGCAGCTGATCTATCAGCTCTGCATGGCTGAGCCCGTGGCAGCAATCCACGGCTGGAACAACCCCTGGGTTTGTGTCTGCTCTGCCTCCTGCAGCCACCTGAACTCTCTGGGTGCCCTGTGCAGCCCCGGGGCTGGGATTGCTCTCACAAGAGGGGTTTGGGTGCTCCTCAGCTGCCAGTCCATCCTCTGTGCCTGCTCCCTGAGCTGCTCACATCTCCGCCCAGAACCAAAAATCATCATTTTCCTCTCCACACCTGATGGCTCCCAAATAATTCTGTGGGATCTTTTTTTTTTCCCCTCAAGACTTTATGAAAAAAAGGTTTCAGAATTCCACTTTTCCTCTTACAGTTAAAAACCCATCACACGTCTGTCAATGATGTTGTGTGCCAAATATCACAGAAGCGCCCAGAATGTTGTGACTAACACTTGTCACGGAGACAGGAATATTTCTACACATAATTACTGATGGAAAACATTCAGAAAAGGGATTTGTTAATAAGAATCAGCATTTTTTTGGAAAGGCTTTTAATGAACTCAAGATTTTTCCAAGGTTGTTCCTGCCAGGCTGTGCTGGCTCATCAAAGCTGCCACTGCCTTGTGGATCCCTGACATTCCTGTCACTGAGCCTTGCCCTGTTTTTAGGAGACATTTTCAGGAACAGGATTGGAACCTGCACAGCCCAGCACTAAACTCTGGTTTGGCCACATGAATTCCTCACTGCTTCCTTGCTCCTCTTTACAGGATGTATAGCACCTTGATTACAGGATACTTGAATAACTTTACAGAGCTCCTAAGGACTGTAATTTCTTTTCTTCTGGATTTAAATCTGCCTGTGAATTTGTTTAATTTAACTGTGCTGGTTTTTGCTTTCCTATTCAAGGGTTCTGAGCTCAATTCTCTCACAGTTAGCTGTGATTGCTGCCATAATTCATCACCTCTGGATATTTAGATATTTATTTACCTTTTGCACATTTAGAGAAAAAAAGGTTCATGTKACAATCTCAAGGATGAGTGAAGAAAATTTGCAATTATAAGACCCTTTCTGCATCCAGCGACATGGGATGTGTTTGCTGCCAGCTAAGTAGTAAGGCACTGAATTCCTGTAAGAGAAGGATGCCACTTTTAATTAAATAATTCCTGAACTATCAGGGTTTGTTCATTAAGGGCTACCTGTAGGCAAGGCTGAATACCAGGTGAGCACTGTGGACTTACTGCCMCCATGCCCAGGTGTGCTGTCCAGCAGGAGGGGTTGGGAACTCTGGAACATCCAGGTGCCTCCTGGATGAGGTGGGGAGAGTGCTTGCAGCAGGTTTTTAATCTGCTCCAGGAACACATTTACAAAAAACCTGCAACTCTCTGTGAAAATAAACCCTCTAAAGGCGTTTATCCCAAATCTATTTTATGGGTAAAAAGAATTGAGGCATAACCAGGAATTATTTGTTGGATTGCAGAAAATATCCAGGTGATGTTTCAGTGTGGCCCAGGCTCCCATCCTTACATCAGCATTTTAGTTTTTCTTCTTTACTTATATTTTATCCTATATTTTATCTTTTACTTCTGACACCAACAGTRAGGACAGCCTGTCCCTGCAGAGAACTTTGTGAATTATTATATTTTTCTTAATTTTCCCACTGTTTTTCCTGGATGAAGTGTAGTAATTTCTCATTCTGAAGCCATTCCACACCTTAGATTATACTTCAATCCTTTCCTGAAGGATTTCTAGTTCTGCTGACACCTTTTTGGGATGGAAAGSCAAAACCAGCTGTGGTGTTTGAGATGTAGGCACACCTAGTGGTTGCTCTCCAGGCACACAGAAATTCCCTCAAAATAGAGAAAAGCAGATTATAGGGCTTCTTCTCAGCTTCATTGCAGGCCCTGTTTGTTCTGGRAATGGATTTTACCTCTAATCCTGAAGTATTCATTTATGCAGAAGTAGAAATCCTGACAAAAATTCACACTATGGCTGAAATAACACTGCAGGGACTTCCCTGTTTCTTGTAGACTGGGCAGGCTCATCATCTGGGAAGTTATAAATAGAGAAAAGTCCCTGACAGGTGCTGAACTTGCATAATTAACCCAGCAAAGAGGGAACTCAGCACTGAACAAAAACCAAGCATGGAAAAACGCAGCTGAGAAGGTGAATGAGTTTGTCAGGTGCACTTGGTTTTCCCCTCACCCTTTCCCTGCTCATCCTAAACACCAAAACACCTTTCCAACTCCACCAGTTAACCTGTAAAATAGATGTCAGCTCTCCCTACCAGCCCTGCAACTCTGGCAGTATTTTCAAACCCAATCCTTTGCATACCCTGTCCTGCTTTCTGGATGAATGGTTCTGCTGCTTCCTGAAGGAGGGGTGTGAAATTTCATTGCTTTCTTGCAGACATCTAAGCATGAAGTCAGACACGGTTCCAAGGGCTGGGAGCAGTTAATATGATCCAGAAACTGTGTGATTCTGTCATGAATAACCAGCTGGGTTGGCAGGAAAAACCAGCACAGGAGATAACGGCGTTCTCTGGCTGATGGCAGCAAATCTGTAACTGARAGCTCTGGGCTGAGTTCAGAGTTTTACTCTGGCTCTGGGGAGTGCCAGCGAGGAGACACCACAAACACAGCAAAGCTAGCAACACAGCCATGTGRTTTATGAAAACAATTCCTAGGAAGAAGCAAGGCTAAAAGCAGCTGCAGCCAAGAAATGGGATGGGAGATAAGGAGGTGCCTCCTTTGGCTCAGAAATTCATCACCTGCACATTGCTGAAAGCTGGGACAGGGCAGCAGGGAACGAGCACTTTGTGCTTCTCCAGGCATCCCTCACAGCCCTGCACCTGTGCCTCACTCTTACCTTTTTTACAGCCCTGTTTCACACCATCATTGGTGAGCCTCAGTGTCCCTTTCTCCTRTAATTATCTGTGCTGTCTCCCACGTATTCCTTCACCCATCCTTTCCTTTCCTCTCCCTGCAATGACAGTCTGGGTCACTTTACTTTCTTCTACCACATTATAAAGTCTTTTAATATATTCCAGTGTATCCCTTTCCTTTCTGTGGCTATTTTGGTTCCTAGTTTCCAAAGCAGTTTGTGGGCTATCCACAATATTTTCTATATCCACAATATTTGGTATGAGATTATTTTTTTCAGAGTCCACCACTACATCTGAATGAAAATGCAAATATTAGTTGGTTTTAAAACCAGATGCTAAGAGTGGACACTGGTTAACATTTCAAAAATGTGAGAGCACTGAATAATATAATAAATAATGTGGGTCAGGGATTGTCAGCTCCTCCAGACCCAAAACACAACAAGCTGTGGCCCYGCTCCTTGTGTGCATAATAAAAGATGATTAATGAGCAGCAGTTCCCATGAATTCCCTATTGATAGCTCAAGGGCTCTGAGTGCCACATTGCACCCCATTAATCCCGCTGGGGAACATGCAGGGGGGGGACACACAGGGGAAGGACTTTTGGGAGCCTCCTAATTTGTTTCAGGTTCCTTTTTCTCCCTGGGTGAGTCACGCTCATCTCCCTGGGACTTGAGAGTTCATCTTGGGATCTCATGCCATCTTCGTGTCTTTATGAGAAGGTGTGGAGGATGATCCACCCTAATGGTTTCTGTTGCYGGCTGTGGCAGCATGTTTTATGACGGGCGTGGTACATTCCCATTTTCTCTGTTGTGCATGCACAGCCCCACCCGTGGCCACTCCCACCCTCCCACTGGGAATCGCCCACAGTAAGCTCTGTAATTACCTCCATTTGATCTGAGAAATGGATTTGGGAATCTTATTATTACTCAGCACACTCGTAAGCTGAGGATGTTAAAAAACCAAATAATAATAAAAAAAAACCCAAAACAAAACAGAACCCCCCCCCTTTTGGATGGCTGATTGACAGCAGGGATGTGTTAAGTGCAGAAACATCAGACACACCAAAATCCAAGTTCAGGGGCTGTTTAACCTCAGTTTGCTTTAGTTTTTCCKTGGAAATGTCTGGCTACAATAGGTGTGAACACAGAATTTCACCTGTTTTGAATTCCTAAAGCCAGCAGGCAGAGCTGCCCTGAGTCAGAGTTTTGATTGGAGCAGATTCTGTTGGTTTTACRTGGAATTAAATGGAATCAGCTCAAACTCCRGCTTGTACATGTTTTACATGTTTACTCTGGGCTACACAGTGTAGTTTACACAAGCCTCTSAGCTTCTCAGGAAAAAACCCAATTTACGCAGCCAATAATGCAGCATTTATTTTTGGGGGGGCAAAACTTTGAAAAGGAGGAAAAAGAAATCCACCCAAACCCCGAGACTAAAGCTCCTGCTCTGCCTTCAGAAGATCAAAGGCCTTTCAGCATCCATGTAACAACCAGTAGCTAATCCAGCCACTGACAGGAGCACGGCTGATGTGCAGTGATGTGTTCTGCTGACACCTCTCCCTAGGCATGCATGAGAAATGCTGCATATAAAGCAGGAAAAACGGAGGAACAGCTCATGGAGAGTGGCATTTTTTTCCTAGCAAGAACCTCTCTTGTGCACAAAGCTGCAGTGCTGTTTTTTCCCTTGTCCAAACTGGTTCTCTTGTTAAGGTTTACTGGGGAAACTGGGCTGRTGGTTTGCTTGGGTGAGCAGGAAGAGCTCTGGAGAAGATTCTTCCTCGCCAGGTTTTAAATGAACCAAATTTCCRCTGAAATCCTGAATATAGACAGAAAGTCTCTTTGCATGGATGAATATTTGGTTGAAAGAGAAAATAGAAGGTGAATGTGCTGGGGTGACCTTCAGGGGTCTGCTGAGGTTTTGTGGGGCTTAAAATATTCCCAAACAATCTGGAAAAAAAGAGGTGCAAAGCTCCATGAGAGAATTTGCAGGTGATGGTGTTGTTCTGAACAGTTATGATGAAGATGAGGTGGGAGAAACAGCAAAAAAAAAAATTATGAGGTTCAGTGATGGGGCATGAACAGGTAAAAGAAGAGTGAAAAAAAGCATTGTTAACCCAAACAGGGCTGCAGTTCTGCACCAGCTCTGATGTGAGAGACCTGATTTAAACACATAAACCCACAGAATATTCCACATTTCAGTGCCATGGATTCTCTGCCGTGTAAAAAGTGCCATAATTCCAGAAGTTACAGCTACAGCTGGAGCAAACAGTGCTCAGGGAAAAGGCGGAGACAGAACAAAATTGTGGGTGAAAGAATAAAAAAAAAAGGCAAATGCCTGATTATCCCAACACTCTTGTCTCCCTTCCCCCACAAAATTCCGAAGTCGTTGCCACCCCAGCATCAAGCTGAGAACTCATTTTGGAGTTTAAAGCATTGTCTTTGGGATTCCAGGAAAAGCACGAGACAGAGAGGCTGAGGGATAAATGAGGGCCGGTTTGCAGATTAAATAACCTTATGGGAAAATACAGCCTGACATTGTTTTGCAAAATGAGTAACATAGAAATATGTTAATCCTGTAGAGRGGAATAACTGCTGGGAAGAAGATGAGATGGAAGTGGAAATTAGGAAGGTTAAAAGAAGTGGGGAGGGGGAAGGAAAAGCAAATATAATATTAAAAGTAGAGGTCGTGCATAAAGGCATTAAACTCCCCAGGAAGGGTTCTGTAAGCGATGGAAAACTTAATATTTGCTGTAAATATAAGTACAAAGGAGATTCCCAGGAGAAGATCTGAAAATGAGGGAAAATAAGAAAMAGGCACAGCTAAACCCATCTGCTTTTACAGTCCTGAGGTGCACCAGAGAATCCAAAACCTGTGAATTGTGGCCACATCATTCCTTCCCCAATTTCCCCTCTCTGCCTCCACTGCCAAGTGTCCAAGGCTGGTTTTTCTCCTTTTCCCAGCCCACTCCCAAGCACTCCCACCTCTTTTCCCAATGCCTCATTTATTCCTCTGGCCTATTTCTGTCCCACAAACCCTCTGACCTCACCATGAACAGCAACAGCACCAAGAACAGCTGCTTGGTTCATAATATAATTTCATTTTATTCTTCATCTRCTTTGACTCTTTTGGGAAAATTCTTTGTGAAAACTGTTTCTCCTAAAAGAAAAGCAAAATAAAGTTTCTTTCCCCAGTTCTGTTCATTCCTGAGTGTTTGGAAACAGATTGTTCCAGCCAGCCTGATTTAAATGTTTCAAGCAAAACTTTTGCAGAATTTGTTTATCTGGGATGGATTTTTCAGCCTTGTGAAATGTGATAAGCTTTTATATTCATTTTCATTTTATTTTCATATTCATTATATATATATATGTATAAAATATAATAGATATTACATATGATATCTTATTGTATTATATAATTTATACAATATAAAATATATATTTGTTATATTTATTTTTATATTCATTTTAATTTAATTTTTCCTCAGCAAAACCACAGAAATGGTGGGGATCACAGAGGGAAAATGTCAAAGTTTCTGATGTGCAGACCCTTCTTTGAGGTSTTAATGAAACTCTTCAGGGCTTCAGTGTTGAAAGTATTTTATCAAGAGTAGCTAAGAAATGGAGACCATGACAAAAGTCTTTTCCATGCTTAAATATCTCAGCTTTTAATTGAATATCTGAAGCAATAACGTCCTTCAAGAGCTCTGTTGGTGTTCAAAATAGCATCTCTGCTTTCCACTGTTTCTGAGCAAATTCCAAATTCAATATTTTTTGTGTGTCCCTGTGCTGAGTGAATCCCTTCAGCCTGAGCACATCCACTGTACTGATAACTGAGACCACAAATGTGCTTTTATTTCTTCCATCCCAAATTATGATKAATGAAAATATCTTATGGCAAAGTATGAATAAAGAAAAAGAAAAGCCAGATTAAATAAACTAGAAAATGCAAAGGAGGAATTCAGTTCTATGATTTTATGAACGCTTCTCGCTTACAGAAAAACAAAAAATAGGGATTTCTTTCACCACAAAACCTGAGGCAATAACACCCTTCAAATAAGGGACAGGAATTTCACAGAAGCAGCAAACATCCCCAAACTGGGTGTGCAAAAACAGTTCTGCAACAAACACTCTGAATGAACAGTCCCTGCTCCGTTGGGGAACGATCCTTTAAGCRAGAATATTGAATTGTGTGCAAGACCTTGAAGCTGTTACAGAATTCTTCATAGAGATGAAAATTAGAAGCAAGAAAATGGTTGAAATTAATTAAGAATTGTCCAAGTCCTGCRTTTTCCTGTATCCTTGTGCAGCTTATGAAGCCCAAGAGATTCTTTCTGGGAGCCTTTGAGCAGGGATTTTGTCCATTCTCTCCTTAGTGTGAAAATTAATTCCTTTATTGTAACAGAATCTTAAATTTTGGGGAGCAGCTGGCTCTAAAGAGGTTGAAACTAATCTCATTTCTTCTCTTAAAATATTAAATTCCAGTGATGCATAAAACATAATTAACTGATCTGAGGGGATTACCACATTAAAGGCCGAAACATAAAACTAAACCTATTCCAAAAGCTGCTCTGTTTTCTTTTACATAAAAAATCATGCAAATTAAACTTTTTATAGGTGTTTGTTTTCAACACATAAAGCCCAGCTGATAAAGAATATTCATTAAGGGACTAGAAATACAGTTTTGTGTTATTGCTGACGAGGTCTTGTGACAAGCAATTTCAGGAGAAAAAAGAATTGATATTTTAATATATTTTAATATAATATTAATTATGTAAACACTCACAAATCTATATCAAGTTCGATAATGGCAACAGCTCAACATTTTGCCTCCTCTTACAGATCTCTGTGGGCAAYCAAATTTTCACTTGTTCCAGTTTTTGTTCTCTTAGGTTTTCTAAACCACTATAGGAGTAAATTTATGATTTTATGGTATTTTGGGCATKATAGAGAGTGATGCAAAACCAGAACAAGGAGCCATGGATTTAGTAGGAGAAAAAAAAATGTCAACATGGGAAAGGAGAAATCTGAACAAAGTGACTTTGTAGATGCTTATTCATAAATTAATGAATAAACTTGAAATTAAAGAACATGTCTTAAATAAAGACCTTTTGCTTTCACATATTTACACCTCTGAGTTAGTATTTTTTCCTGTTAAACCCAGAATTTTATATTGTGGCAGCTTGTCAGTTATTAAGTGGGAAATGCGTTTTATAGCCGAGGAGATTTGTGCTTGGGGTGAGTTTTAGCTGAGTTTGTTGTGAAGGAATTCCTGTGTGAGWTTTTGCCAGCTTTGGCTGCTCTTTGCTCTTTGTGAAGAGGCACAAATCTCTACGTGGAAGCAACTTCATACTTTGCTTCCTTTGTCACTTTTTTTTTTTTGTGCGATAGAAGATCTCACTTCACAGCCAAAGACAATTTCCCTCCATGGTTGGGAGCCTTTAGAGCAGAGCTAAAAAGTGTCTGGTTTTCAGAGCCTTGATTTCCAATTCACACCAAGGTTTACAGAGGGGAATTGGAGAAATTCAGGACAAGTGGGCTGGAAGGGATTTCTGGGGCTGATCTGCTCCATCTCAATCCCAGCTCAGCTCAGTTACAGAGGAGACAAGAGCAGGAACAGAGTTCAAAAATAAAAAGCACGTGCCTGGTGCCTCCTGTCAGGGGAATGCAGGCCCTGTGTCTGCTCCAAAGCTGTGCCTGATGCTTGGGCATTTACATCCCTAATGAGCCCAGCACCAAACTCGCTCAACCAGGGGACAGGAATTCTTCTGGGTTCTCTCATTTGCTTTTCTTACAGTCCTCCTTCTCTTCTCTCTCTCCAAACTAAACAGTGCCGCTTGTCACTTTTCTCATTGGGATCCCTGGTATCTCTTTTTTAAAAATTATGTTTGGGAAACTCAATGCTGCTGGAATAGAGAGTGTGCAAGGCTTGCAATTTTTATCTCATTGGGAATGCAGATGTTTGTGTTGGCAGTTAAGAAATAAAGGTAAAAACTTGACAGTCACAGGTTTCTTGTAAAACCACAGGCAAATATTATAGATACATCACGTGCTTATTTTTCAGAATTTGAAGATGCTGAATTTGATTATTCATGTTGTTAATTTGATGGAGCTCACTCCTGGCACTTTCCACCTTCACTTTCAGTACTCACAGATTCCACATTTTCATTTACTCTTAAATTCCACGTTGCCTTTYTTTCTCTTTTTATTTTCCCCTTCACAATGTCCTTATATGTAGGAAAATATTCTATTCCTGTATACCTGATCTTTTACTATTTTTGTTGAACAGATKTTTAAGAATGGCTTTTTCTGAGGAGGCTTCAACAATGAGGAACATCACCAGTTTAAAGCAAATTTTGCAGCCTCCTTTGCAGTCCTGTTGAGCAATTCTGCATGGATAAATTTGACTTATTTTGCCTGTTGAAAACAGTTTCCTGATGTATTTTTGCAGAGTCAGAGAGGAAAAGGAGCAGGTGACAGAATTATGCTGGATTTTAGCTGTTAGGTTTGCTGAACACTGAGCTGCAGGGCACTCTCACCTCTGTGAGGATGGGCAGAAATCTAGGAAATTTTACCTTTTTTAAAGAAAGAATTCTAGAGTGTTTTAACCATTAAATGATTTTTTTTTTTTTTGAGGCAAAGAGCTTTTCCACACAGGTATTTTATGCTGTGTGCTGAAGTGGTATATACCCACGAACAGTAAATTTCCATAGATTTAAATGAGTGGTATTATTGCTCAACACCTCACAAGACTGTGTGCAGACTATCCCAAATAAATTACTTTGCATGAGTGGCTAATCTTGGGTAACTTGGTCCTGGTTTATAATTTTTCAGTCCTTTGAAAGGCTCTTACAAAAGATGTTGGACAATAATCCTTGCTGCACGTTCCCAAAACAGAATCCAGGTGTCACAAAGCTGACCCCAAACCCATAGGGTAGAACAGGTGCTCTCTAGACACTCTGCATTTCAAAGAAAAGGAAAAAAAAAGAAAAAGAAAAGAACCCATCCCAAACCTATTCCTGGTTGGAAAAGTAGGGCAAACATTAATTACTGACCTTAAAGCACAGTGGAAAACTAACGGGGCATTGCCAAGTCAGAGGATGAGAAATTGTGGAATATTAATGATGTTTGCCTGTGATCTCACCCGTGGAACAATACCTGTGTTCTCACCTCCCAGAGGACAGGGCTGGGGCTTTGTGAGGTCTCCAGGTTCAGTGGCCCCAATTAATTTAGTTCTGGTGAATTTTAGAGAATCAGCTGAAATTCCTGCAGAGCTGCAGGTCTGGGAATGGGCTGGGCACGAGTGGATTGARAGAATGAAAGGAGGTAAATCACTCCCTGTCATCAAAGCTGAAAGGGTGAGGGAGTTACAGGTGGCAGATTTAACTTTAACTCCCAGAAAAGGACAAAATTTTAAACCCACTGAACTAAGCGGGGGGAAAAAAGGGCAAAAGTAGAAAAGGACAAAATTTTAAACTCACCAAACTAAGGGAGAGGAAAAAAAGGGCAAAAGTAGAAGCTACTATGAATTTGCTAAGGAGGAATTGTCCTGGCAGTGCAGTTTCCCTGGATCTTGGCCTTTCAAGGACAGAATAATTCAGATTATACAGCTGGGTATTAATGAGGCTGCTCTGCTTTTGCCTGTGATGTTCCCATAAGCAAGGTAAGAAAATGTATTTGAGATAAAACTCCAAGAGAGGAGGTGAAGCTGGGTGGAGCAGAGCMTTAGGAGGAGTTAGAGACTGGCTGCTGTCAGAATGAAAGGGTATTTGGAGTGGATTTCTTCAAGAGCCTGCCACTACTTGGTATTTCCACTAATGACTTGAGTGATAGGCTGGAGAGGAGCCCTAATCAGATTTGGAGACAACTGGGGATGGGAGGCTTTGCCTCTCTAGGTGGAGGGCAGGATTAATATTCAAAAGGAGGCAGGARAAAGAGTCTGCAGACAGCAAAACACAGCTCAGTGACAACTGAGCTCAGCATCCAGGCAGGAATAAGGAACCCTGCAGCCAGTGAGGGAGGAGAAAGCAGCAATTCTGCATGGGAACATCTTGGGGGCTTAAAGGGCTGTGAGCTGAGCCTAAATCAGCCAGATTGTGGCMTCATGGGACAGGAGACAGGCTGGCAGAAATGTGTCCTGTGAGACCTGGGAGGGGAGATCCTCTTGGCCAAGAGTCAGCTGAAGGTTTGGGAATTTTKGGGATTTTTTTGGGAWTTTTTGGGTCAGAGCATTTCAAGAAGTTGCCCTCCAGTTTGAAGTCCACAGAAGAGGAGGGAGAATGGTCAGAGCCCTGGGAATTCTGGCCTGTGAGGAAAAGCTTCCAGAATTCAGGTTGTTTGCTCTGGAGGAGAATTTATACTTCAGAACATTCCAGCTCTTTTTTACCCCCCTCTTACTTGCTCTTCTTCGCAGCAGCTCAGGAGGACAGTGCCTGGCTGTTTAATTATTCCAGCTGGGAAAATAGTAAATTATTTCCTTCTATGAATTACTTGCATTCCTGGGAGAACAGGTTCCTGTCTAATATTTCTGGCATCCTACCATTTGCCCACAGAGGGGAATGTTGCAGGGACCTGTCCTGGCAGGTCTGTTGAACCAGCAGTTAAGAGTTTGCAGGGCAGGGATGCCTACCCATTCCAGGAGCAAAGTACTGGATAGGTGTGGAAGTTGTAAGCTGACACTGGATGAGCTCCTTTGAGAGGCTCTAACAAACTGGTGAGGCAGCAGTACAGAGGGAAACAAATTGGGTTAAAATGACAGCATGTTTAACTTCATTACATGACTCTGATGGAACCTCACCCTCGATGCTTCATTCATTTCTGAGCACTTCACCAACAGAGAGATAATAATGCTCTGCATTGCAGTGGCCCTGGCTCATCCAAACATCTTTAAATGATTTTGCATATATTTACTGAGCCTCAGAAGGCACTGCTGGGGTTTGTAAAGGCTGCAACAGGAATCACTTTGCTAACCACATGTTTAGCAGCTCCCTCCAGTCGGCTGGGCCCAGAGAATGCAGGTTTGGTTTGAAAATGGAGGGGGTTCAGGTAAAAGACATMTAATGACCTCATGTGTTGTTATTTTGTTCATAGAATGCAAAAGGAGGAACCATGCCAGATAGCTCTAAGCCCTTGCATCCTGAATAAAATAAGGGATAACATATCCTAGCACAGCTGCTTGGAGCAGCCTGGTCTAGTGGAAGGTGTCCCTGCCCATGGAACAAGAGGAGCTTTAAGGTTGCTTCCAACCCAAACCATCCTGTGATTTTATGGTTCTGTGTGGGCTCTTTTAATTGCTTTTTTAAGGAACTATAGTGGCATCTATTCTCCTGGGAAGGGGGACTTTTTTTTTTCCAAAAAGGTTTTTTTTTTCCTTGCAAAAAACCAGCAAGCACAGAGCTCTGGGTCATACCCAGGTCTCAGCTCTCTTGGCATGATGGAAACAAGCACTGCTGGTATCTCATGTATGACCAGGAGACTTGGGTGCACAAAATGGGTGAAAAACCCCCCAAAATGGGCAATGTTATGTACAGGACTTAATTAATTTTAAAGAAAACAACAGAAAACCCAGGATGTTTGTCTAAGGGGTGAGGAGACAGCTAGGGGAGTAGCAGAGGATGTGCTAATGAGGGCACGACTTGGATTTATGCCTGAAATGTGGCAGAAGATCTCATTATTGCCCCAATCTTAGAAGTGGCAAAGTGTTTTTGATCAATAGGCCTGGCCAAGGCTTTGCTTTTAATTTCCAATATTTTAGTTTCCAATATTCCAAGCATCACACCAGGGCACTGATCCCAGAGTGGCTCAGGGGGGAGAGCAGCACCCCACAGCTCTGACCCACAAATCCATGGAATTGTTGGGGTGGGGAAGGACCTTGAAGCTCAAATCCTCCACCAGAGCAGGTTGTGGTGATGTACTCAGGGTAAATCACTTTGCTCTCCAGCAGTGCCACCATGGAGAATCCCTTGGGAGGACACACRCACTGCGCTCACGGAGGCAGCAGAGGAGGATGTGATTTGTAGCTCCCTCCTAATCTGCATTATCTCCATAATTAATCTCTTTGTCTTTGGAGCTAATGATTTCTGAGGTGCAGGAGAGCAGGGAGGTGTGTTTGACCCAAATCTCAGAGCTGGGGGATGAGAAAGGGCAAGGCCACCACCAGAAAATCCTCTCTGCTGGGAAAAACCCACGTTTTCTGTGGCTGAGGGACACTGAGCCCCAACTGCTGCTTCACCAGCTTTTCCCCACATCCCACCCAAATTTTCCTGACTTCCCAAGGGGCACAGGCAGCAGGAGCCAGGCTGGAGTGCTTTGCATGTGTAATTGTTTGGTTTGTAAGCAGTACCTGTAAAAATCCTCCACGAGACACTTCAGTGCTTTGAGTCCCTGCTTTTTAAAGAGTAAATACGTGTAGCAGTTTTAATTTTTTTTTTTTTTTTAATTTTGCTTGGGTCTATTTGAAATTTTACACTTTTTAAAATGTCTTGCATGGACTAATGCAGGACTTCTGCCTCCCTACCTATTGTGGTCACTTTAGGCTGTAGCCAAAGGATCAGTTTGGTYCTAACATGAATCAATTATCAATATTTTCTGCAGGGGCTTGGAAATTCCTGTTTCAGATGTTTTTGGAGGCCTGATTTTGAAATCAGGTTATGGGAGTGATTTCATGAGTGAAAGTAGTTCTGACACCACTTCTTGTCTGAACTATCTGGAACTTTGTGGCCAAAAATATCAGAATATTGTTGTTTTTGTTAATGTTCAGTTTCCAGATATCCTAAAAAACTATGTTTTCTTGTCATTTCTGTTTTACAACACAGATGCTCTGAAAGGACATTTTCTGATTTTTTTCAAATGTATTTTTCTCATTATCCTGAGCTGCAAAAAAAGGAAAGCCTGTTGTGACCAGGGATGGATCTGAAGGATTTTGCTCCAGGTAGGTGAATCTTCCCTGTCTCTACACTTTCCTCTTTCAGGTCAGTCAGATCAAATGTTTTATGTGTTCCTGGCAGGCTCCTGTGCTGCTCCTACCCCAGTGGCATTGTACAGGTATTTCCATTTACTGCCCCAGTGCTGCACTGGCTCCTGTCTCTGGCACGTGCTGCAGGGACACCCAGGAGCTCACAATGTCACACCAGAGCCTGTGCTCTTCTACAAGCCAGGGCTTTCTCACACTCTGCTTTTACATTTGAAGCTCAGATTATTTCATTTACATTAACCCTTCTTCTGCCAGTGCCCATCTCCCCACATCAGGATAAATAATCTGCTTTAATGGTGCATTTTCTTGGCTGAATATATCATATCTGGCTGGCAGAAAAGTTCACAATCCTTTGCTCCTTCAGAAATATACTTTATCTATCCAACATTTTCCCCTTTATGCCCATAATTAATTAATTAATTATTAACAAAATAAATATATTTTCAGCCTACCCCTCACCCAGTTCAACATATCTCGTATAGTATTCAAATTAGAAACATATGATCCTGATAAACCAAATGGAAACATTTATAAAATCTAATTCCCCAAGATTTAATCTGCTGTCCAGGAAGGCAGGAGGGTCAAGAGTTGAATGACAGATGGTTGTTATTTATAGGTTTAGGTAATTATTGTGTTTGAAACACAAACAGTCCCTTTCTTGAACAGTCTGAAACTAAAAAGTGAAAAGAAATAATAAAATAAATAAAAWAAATAAAAATAATAAAAAAAGAAATAAATAAATAAGAATTCAGTTTCTACTGGCAGTGCTCAAATTCAGCCATTCCTGCCCTAAACACATCCTGGCTTCTCTCTGGAGGTGACTTCAGCCACCTTTCCATATGGGAATAAGTCCAAACAAAGTTTTCATCCTCTGCTACAAACCACACGAGGCAGAAGCACCAGATTTAAAACAKCAGTAAAAACAAGCTTGGTTCCAGAACACAGAACATGGAACACAGAACTTCCCAAGGTCTTGATTCACCACTGGAAAAGCTGGACACAAATCTTTCAAGAAYTGGTGAGACATGGGGCTTCCTGCATTTTTTCATCAATACTTYTCTTGGTTTGTTGTTTAATTCCCCCTGTTTGTTTTTTCCCTTTCAGGGAATGAAAACACTTCCAGCTTTCTTTATAATTACGGAGCAGGAGGATTGGATTGAGCTGCGCCCGAGACGAGAAAAGCGACTTTTTGTGTTTTTTTCCCTTTGGGAAGGACAAAAATCTTCCTTTTTCCAACCTTCCCTTCTCCCAGCACCAACGGATCCATGAACTCACCTGGGTTTCCTTGGCTCCTTCTGTGCTGCTGGCTGGTAAACACCTACAGGAGCTGCCGAGGACCAGGCTGGAGGTGCTGACCTGCCCTTCCCTCAGCCTGCAGCTCCTCGCAGCCAGCCCCAGGGACTCCACATTAAATAGAGGAGCCAGGCAGGAGAGCTCTGCTCCCCCTTCTGTTTGGCTTCCACGGCTGAGTTCTAAAAAGCTGCTCAGAGGTTTCCTCTTACCTTTCTACTGAAGCACAACGGCGTGGTGCTGCTCCAGGACAGGATTAGGTCATTCAAAGAGCCCGGAGAGAGAGAGAGAGAGTGGAGCTCAGAGGCTCCAAAGGCTGGAAAGATCTGATCTTACATCAGGTGAGAGAAGGCAGCTGGCTGGGCAAGCCAATAATTATGATATCAGCTCTTGTTGGCCTCAGGCAGTCCTGCATTTAATAAGAATACAAATATGACTAAGCTGCTTTTTTTTTTTTTTTTTGCCTTGTTCTCTTGGTAATTCCTCAGAGAAGTTGGGCAGGTATGGAGCTCTAACTGTCTGGAGAGAGAGAGCTCCCTCTCCACCTCTCTGTTTCCCTTTTGATTTAAAACACCCATCTGTTACCCTGTTTTGCAAACCCATTATCCACCTGTGGTTATTAAAAACACTCTTTCCTGGCATGGAGCTTGCCAGAGGATCCCAAAGCCTYCAGCTCCCAGAATTAGGTGCCTTTCTTGCATTTGTTCAGCCTGAACCCTCAGCATGGAAAGAACACGTTGGAATGTCAAAACATCTTGCGCTGCTTAAAGCATCAGAGGAACTCTACAAAACCAGGGCACTCAAGATTTTATTCCTTCCCAAAACCAGAGGGCCTTACACAGGACTAAACCAGAGGAATAGCTTAGTGTGGGCCTGATTTTGCACACATATTTATGTGGAGAGGTCTTTTTGTGTGCAGATCTCAGGAACTGAAATGTGCAGTTGCAGGAATGTGTTTGCTGCCCTTGCCTGGCTGTGTGCACCCTCTCCAATCCCCTGCTCACACCTACTGTAATARCACTCACCTACCTCATAGGGTGTTGTGGGGATTAATTAATGTTTGTAAAGTGCTTTGAAGATGAAAAGCCCTGAATGAGTGCTAAATATAATTATCATCATTCCACAAAACAGTAGAAACATCTCCATGGCCCCCAGGTCATTGTATAGGTACACCCATGTTTATCTGCCACGATTATGGTCAGATACTGAACCAGGTATTGAAACTTTGATAAAAATTCCCTCTCTGCTCTGGAGGATGTGTTTAAATTCATGTTAAGCTCATGTTATTTGTGAAGTGTTTTTTTGTGATGCCTGTTGGAGAGTATTTTACACTGATCTGGGATAGAAAAGCTCTGCCAGGGCACCCACATGCCACAAAAACAGGTGGAGGGAAATCCATGTTTTCACCTGTGCTGAATTATTTCCTATCATGAGTTTGCCAGTTTGATTTTATTAAATCTATCAGAGATTTCTGATGCTAGAAATGAAGATTTTGTCAATTTATCTGCTGGATCTTGTAGCAATGTGGAGTGTTGGTGGMTGTGCTCTTTCCTGTCTGGAAGATGCCAAAGATAGTGCTGGGTAATGACTTGTCTTTTCCAAGGACTTCCACGTTTGATGTTCCTCAGAGTTGTGTGTCTAAATCTGCCAGGGAAGGTTCTGAGATGGCTGGGATGGCACCCCACATCTCCACTTCATTATTCCCAAACTCTGCACCACCTTTAATCTCCAGCTCTCGCTGCGATGGCTGGGACAGACAAACCTGAGATGGTTTTTGTGTGGGGACAGCCCAGAAGCAAAGGCAGCCCCTGGCCTGGGTGTCCCCCCAGGCCCCTGGGGTGCAGCTGCTGGTCCCTAAATTTGCTGTTTTAGCATCACCCTGGTGGGTGTGTTCCCCCCAGCTGGAGCCACAGCTCGGTTGCAGCTGCTGGTCCCTAAATTTGCTGTTTTWRCMTCACCCTGGTGGTGCTCACCCTCCCTCCAGCTGGAGCCACAGGTCGGTTGCAGCGCAGAGAWAAGAGCCTGAATGAAAGTGAAACGACTGGGGAGCATTATCTCTTCATTCCTGGGATGAGTATCAGGAGGAAACACCTAGAGGAAAGCAGGGTGTCAGAATTTGCTGCACATTTTCCTGTCTCTCACTTTACCTCTCTCACAGCCTTGGATCAACACTCACTTCTGTGGGTGTGAGGAGCTCAGCCCAGCACTGCTTCCTGGGGTCTCTCCYTTCCAGTGGCAAAAAAGAGTTTTGTGGCACTTAAAATCTGTAATTTTTTCCCTTACAGAATTTTGTTTGAAGCAGTTTTTTCTTCAGGAGATGAAGTCGAACAACAGGAGAGATCAGGATGTTGAAATCAGAGCAACCTTGGTTTTGTCAGATCCAGACTAAACTCCTGCAATGTGATAACTTTATATCTCTCCTTGGTCTGGGCTCTTATGGAAAGACTGAGCTGTTGATTTGCTGTCCTGGCAGCKATGCTAAACTGCTAAATTCTGTTCCCTAATCTGATATTTAATTTTAGGGGGGAAAAAATTAAAATTGCAGCCATTAAAGTTGTAAAGTAAATATTCAAAAAGCGAGTCAGTGGAACCCATTCAGTGCTGTCTGACTGTGTCTGCAGCCTGAAGTAACAATGCCAGGTGGAAATAGTTTCCATCCACTTCCAGCAGAGCTCCTTGTTTTCCRCAGTTGGGTCCCTGTCCCAGAAGTTTTCCCTGGACTGGTGCTCTCTGCTTTCCAAAGGAAGAGGAAAAGCTCAGCTCAAAGCTGTGCATGACGCCCTGTGTGCAATTCAGGGCGTTTGATCAATTTTAACATTAAATATTCTTCAATTCCCTGACATGGAAAAGCACTGCTGACCTCATTATAAACCCCTCCTGCTATTTACAATTGACAAGAACAGTCTTGTTGATCTGGAA
Organism: Cardinalis cardinalis; assembly: GCA_014549065.1. Classification (NCBI taxonomy): domain Eukaryota; kingdom Metazoa; phylum Chordata; class Aves; order Passeriformes; family Cardinalidae; genus Cardinalis; species Cardinalis cardinalis. The sequence goes on from JACDOX010000179.1 coordinate 630,469, forward strand.
ATTTGTCAGCCAGTAGTTCTCCCTATGAACTTCACTTTTTGCCCAGCCAAAGCATAAATTAATCCCTTTGATTCAATATTCCTGCTTAATTTAGCAGCGGGATAATTGCTTATTTTTAATACATTGTTTATATTTTATTATGCAGTGATGGCAGCAGTATTTGTTATCATAAATAGCTTTGTAGGCTCACAATTTTTGTATCCTAACATTTGGATGATAAGCCTAGAAAATGATTTAGGACGTAATCTAACCAGCTATTCTGCCACCATTAAATAGGAAAAGTGGCCCAGCATCTCTCCCTTGGGATCACCTGAGGGAAGACACACCTGGGTGTAACTTTACTCGTCTGCTGGGCTGCCTTTAAATAGTAGTTAGGACTTGCTTTTTATCTTCTGAGATATCCCTAGGGAATACACACCTTGGTTTAACCTACATACACTCCAGTCCATTTCTGTCCCTCAGAAGTAATCACAAGTGCATTTATCGGGCAGTTTGATGTGTGGAGAAAAACACATTGGTTCAGCTGAGCTTGGCAGTGTCAGCATCCCAAATATTTCACCGAATCAGAGGATGCTTTGGGCTGGAAGGGACCTTGGAGACCATTTGTTCCACCCCTTGCCAKGAGCAGGGACACCTTCCAYKAACTTGTTCCAACCTGGACTTGWACAATTCCAAGGATTTAAGACAGTTTAGTTCTCATTCCCTCTTCTTTTGGCAAAATTTATCTTTTTCCTGTTACTGTTATAGAGGAGCTGTGAGCTGGAACAGTGAAGGATAAAATTCCCCATTTGGATCTGAATTACAGCCTCCAAATCTGGCACACCCAGAAGATGCTCTTTTGTTGGCATTTGCAGAACTTTCAGCTTGCTAATTGTTCAATCTTAAATTAAAACACAAAGAACCATCATTACACACAAAAATATCATTTCCTGACCAGTGATTTAGTGCTGCCCATAGAGCACAGCATGAGGAGCAGTGTGGCAGCCACTGTAAGGTGTTATTTTGTTATTTTGGAAATGAGGCTGAGCTCAAGATGCTGTTAGACTTGACTCTGTGCCTTTCTGCTCTAGGTGAAATTCAAGAAGGTGATCCTGACACGTGTTCCAGGCATTGTGTCACCAGCACTGGGCTTTGCTTTGCATTTTTGACAAGACTGCTCTTGGTGCGCAGCTTTCAGTGCAGAAGGGGGATAATTAATTAAAGAGAGACAGAGATTGAGCTAATAATTGGGAGTAATAATCTCTGATTGGCCTTACAGGTTTATTTTGTCCTGTGCTGAGTTATTTGGTCCCTCCACACTCAGTAGCAGGACCCTGCATTGTTCCAGGGTGGCTGGAGCTGGATCCTTCTCCTGTCCTCAGGGAGGAATTCCTGTTCCTCCTTGCAGCTGATCACTGTAGGAATACAGAAYATCAGACCCCAGAACCAGGTTGGGATGCCTGTAACAGATGATAAACCTTCTTCTCTCCTCACAGAACACACTTAGTGAAGAGCTGGCAGCATTCTGTCAACTTTCCCCTTTTTTGTTGACACTGCGCTTCAGAAAAAGCCTTTTGTGATCTTTTGCTTTTATTTTTTTTTTTTTGTTATGAGGTTAACAGAAAGGGAGCAGGCTTTCCTAGCCTGCAGCTGCTGGGTAAGTGGTAGCTTGGCAGGCTGTCTTTGTTTGTTTGGTCTGATGGCTCCTGCATGTTTGGCTGCCAGGCTGCTCCCAACATCACAGAGCGAGGCTGGCGGGGGAGTTCTGGTGACACGACAAGGAAAGGGGAGATCCTGCCTTCCACCAGCTTCCAGAGATGGGGATTGCATGGATGCCAAAGCCAGGGGTGCAGGAGAATGCGGCCAAGGCCACAGGACAACGATGGAACCCCGGCAGTGCTGCTGATGTTGGAGGGGTTGTGCCTCTGTCTCTCCACCCGAGCAGGACCTTCTGAAGGTCAGAGCACAGAGATGCAGAGGAGAATGCTGCTGCATCCTGGTTTTAAGGCCCTGAGGGGCTGTGGGAGTTTCAAGAACATGTGGATCTCCAAGGGAGACCTTTGAACCACATGAGCCTTCCCAACCCGCTCCTGTCACACTCCTGACTCTCAATATGTCATGCAGGTTTGGCCACTTAGTGCCCAGGCATGAGCAGGGAAATGATCACTCATCCATGACTTCATTCTGTTGTTTCTAAGCCTTGCTGCCTGCTCTTTTTATTTTCCATTTATTTTAGGCTGAGTGGTGATTTCAGAGGTGCTGAATAACCCACACCTTTCCCCAGCAATGCCCAACTTTTTGTTCTTGGATTTTGGTTTTTTTTCCTGTTCCTCCTTGCTGATGYTCTGTGGTGAACACACAGCATCGTTTCTGGAGCTGTGGTAGAACTCAGAAGCAGAATTAGTTTGTGAATGAGATGTTGCTTGGTGGTTCAGATGAAAATGTTTGCAATTCACTGCACTCCTCTACAGCAGCAGAAGAGAATCTTGTTTGAAATTGCTGGAGCATCTCTCCACATCCTCAGCTTGCAGAGCCTCCTAAATCCCTTCCAAAAAATTATCAGTTCAGGAATATTGCTCTGGATTTGCTCAATGAATTTTCTGTAGAAGTCAGGGAATCCTTCAGCTAGAGATAAAACACTAAACCCTCTTGGCACCACAACCTTTAACCAGGTTTCTCTCCAGTTAGTGACATGATTGGTTCTAAACAGGATGATTAATATTTAGCCAGCTAGAAGGCAGCTAACAGTGTTTTACCCCTGCCAGAGGCTTAGGCTAGCACATGATTATCTTCTTATAACTGGCTTGGCAGAAACGTGTGTGTGTGTGTTGGTTTGGTGTTTCTTTTCTTTTCTTTTTTTTTTTTTTTTTTTCTTTTCTTTTCTTTTCTTTTCTTTTCTTTTCTTTTCTTTTCTTTTCTTTTCTTTTCTTTTCTTTTCTTTTTTTTTTTTTTTTTTTTTTAGCCCCTTAACCATGTCTAATAACCAGAACAACTGGTCTGTCTTCTTTCCTTCTTGGAGTGTGTGCTTGGATGTTCCTGACTGCTCCATGAGCAGCCAGTGCCAATACATGCACACCCTTTTTGTGTTTCTCCACTTCCATAGAATCTGGGGGAATGTGTTCTCCAAGATTTCAAAATAATCAATGGGAGAAATACAGATGCATCAGCAGAACTGGGTTGTGCTGCAGGAAAACCGGTTTAGGRGCACAACTCAAMTTTAGCTCTCCAACCACAGAGTCYCAGGATGGTTTGGGTTGGAAGGGACCTTAAAGATCATCCCATTCCAAGCCCTACCCAAACATTAACCAGGCTGAAATGTGAATTTCTTGGGGGCTCCTGAAGAGAAGAGAGCACAGTGATAGTTGCAGGACTGGCAGGGGAAGCTGACAGGGGTGTGATWTCACCCCTCCAAGGTGTTGTCTCAAATCCTACCAGCCTTGAGTGTATGGAATTTGGAACAGAGAGGAGAACTGGGAAGAGCTGACCTGGGACATTGGGAAGCAGGGACACACTTGGGTTTTCCTGACCAGTTATAAGGCAAACACAGCCTGGGATGGATTGTTTGAGCCAGACTAGAGCAGAGCCTGGATTTGGGGAAATAAGGAGCACGTTCAGCAGGAAGGTTATGGAGTTAGAGCTGTCTGTGGTCAGGCTTTGAGCTGACCTCCCAGCTCCTCTGGTCAGGACTTYGGAGCCATCAGGTCAATAATCAGAATTCCCAGGTTCTCCTGATCCTGCCCAAACCATTTTCCCATCTTTCTTGGACCATCTTCATCTTCACCTTCATTCCCAATAATGGAAAACACAAAACCTCTGTGCTTCCTCAAGCAGCCACTGAAATCATCCCAGAGGTATTATCTTAAAAATGAGAAAATGATTCAATGAAAGAAGGAGTGAATCACGTAAATACCCAGAGAGCTGTACCTCAGCAATGTCCCTCCCTTCTGAGTACAAAGCAAAGAACAAAAGCAGGCTGCTGCCTGGCATGGGCCCCTCCTAGATGACTTACTGGGACTGTGAAATCATCAGAAGCCTCAGAAAGAAGTGCTTAGGCAGCGTTTATAACTTGATTTTCCTCTCTTCAGTCCTCTGTGAGCGTGGACCTGCTCACTGTTTAGTCCACRAGATGGGTGAGGAAGGCAAATATTTAATACTCACTGAATTTTGGATGCCTTTTACATTTTAGAGGCTGACAATTGGTTTTTTAGAGCTAAAACATTGCATGGAGGAAGGGGCATAGACATTATAAGGTCATGAAAATATSAAACCGCATTTTTATTGCTGAGGAGGATTTTAAACACACTCTTAGAAAACAGGCAATGTGAAATCCTGTCTGTTCAAATGGAGAGTTATAATGGGAGGTAAAAATCCTCAGCAGGCCATTAATTCCTCCCTGGCAGCCAAACCAAGATTGCTTCAGCACTTAGAGGAGCTTCAGTTAGAATGAAATATTGATCTCAGATTGCCAGATTTAAAATTAAGTGTGTGAGATACAAGAGTCAGAGTAATCCACTCCAGAAGGTATTCAGTGCAAAGCATGCTGTGAAAGCTCCTAATTATTTTATGAAAAATCACTGTACAAAAGATGAAAAGACCTAAGGAGGATAAAAAGGAAGCAATCGCAACCCTGAGGTTTCCATTCTAAATTCAGTTTAAAATGTTTCAGCTTAAAACAAATGTTTTTGAGTTCATGTGATTCTCCACAGGCTCCATGCAGCTCCTTAGCAAGAACAGGATCAGTTCTCCCTCATTGTCAGCCCTCTGTAAATCCTGATTTTTTAATGGTTTATTCAGTGGAATGGGAATACTCTGCAGCTACTCCACACTGCTGAAATGCCTTTGTCAGTGGTTTTTTTTCCCTTTCTCATTGCCCTCCTCAGTTGTTTTTCTGCACTGTGAGCTTTTCACTCTGGCTCTTGTGACATCAGTGGCAAATGTCTGTGAGGAATTGCCCCGGGCCAGTGTGACTTTCAAAGGATAAGACAATTTGTTCCCTTGCCAATGAACAGTTTATTACATTTCTAATTATTGTTATTAGTCTGGCAGGTGGTGCCATGCATGATATTTTTACAACTGCCAAAGATGCAGGTACTTCTTTCATGATGAAAAAAATAACCTGGGTGAGATTTAAAGGAAAACCAGGTGCTCTGCAGTTGTGYGTGCTGGATAATTCTCTGCACTAATGTGGTGGACTGGTTATTTTCAAATCTTAAGTTGAAACATCCTGACTCCTGAAAGATTTTGTTGTGAGACCAATTGTAATTAAAGTGTGTTARCAGCCTAGGTTAGATATGGAGATTTCTCTCTCTCCCTCCCTCTCAAGTTCTTTCCTCTAATCTTTATTACTCTACTTGTTGTGCAAATTAAAGACTCACCATATTTATAAACTCAGAGTTCACGTTAATCACTGCCTAAGAATATTAAATACCCCTTTCCCAAGGAAGATCTGGGTTCCTGAACATAGAGATTTGACTTTCTCTGCTCTGTGGGGTTGCATGCAGTCAGATTAAAGACATAAAAATGATATAAATACTCTGTGCTGGTGCAACACCTTAATATCCCTCTGGAGCAGCCCAGTCCAGTTCCACCCACTGCTACCYGTGCAGAGCAGTTTATAAAACTCTGAGCAACCTGATCTAGTGAAAGGTGTCCCTGCCCATGGCAGGGTGTTGGAATGAGATGGTTTTTAATGGTTTTAGCCTCAAACACTCCATTATTCCATGATAAACYGTGTCATTCCTGCCTTTTGCACTCTCCTGGTATTGTGTGGCAAAATACACTTTCTTAAAGCAGTTTCACACTGGTTATCCTGTAAATCCTGGGTGATTTCATGTTGCACTGCCACTAAASAGAAGAAGTGAATTCAAAAGCAATAGAGAAATAAAATAGATATATTCCCTGATGGTTTCAAGAGCCCAGCTGGCAATAATTAGAAGGGCCAAAGTCCAGCTAGAACTTAATCTGACCACTGCTGTAAAAGGCAATAAAACTGCTCCTATAAATACATCAGCAACAGAGGAAGAGCAAAGGAGATTCTCCCTCCTTTACTGCTTGTAGAGGGAAGCCAAGTGACAACAGATGAGGAGGAAGCTGGATCCACCCAAGGACACTGAGGGAACTGCTGGAAGTGCTCCCTGAGCTGCTGGAAATGCTCCCTGAGCAGCTGGAAATGCTCCCTGAGCCCTTTTCCATCCCTCCCCAGCAGCCCAGGCTGACTGGAGCTCGCTGGAGGTCAGCAAATCTGACACCCACCTCCAAAAAAAAAAAAATCTGGATGGGAACCAGGGCATTGCAGAGCTGCCTTGGTGCCAGGACAGGCTGTGGGGCAGCCCCYCAGCAATGGCACCACGTGGCACGGATGGGACAGGAGGTGATGGAGCACAGCTGGCACAGATCCACCAGAGGCAGGTCCTGCCTGACCAACCTGATCTCCTCTGACAGGGTCAGGGTGTCAGGAGAGGCTCTGACACCACTTCCCACAGGATTCTCCTGGGGAAACTCACGGCCTGGATGGGGGCAGTGCTGGTGGAACACTGGCTGGAGCCCAGGGAATGGTGGGAATGGGGTCACAGCCATTCCCTGCTCACCCGGCTCTGCGCTGGGGCCAGTCCTGGGTCACATCTCCATCAGTGGTCTGGCTGAGGAGCCTCAGCAAGATTGGATCTCAGGAGAAACACCAGTGAAAGGGCCACCATCAGCYGTGGAGCCACCATCCCAGAGAGTGGATGTGGCCCTTGGGGACAGGGCTGTGGTGGCTTTGGCAGCGCTGGGGAATGGTTGGACTGGGTGATCCCAAAGGTCTTTGCCAACCTAAACAATTCCATCATTCCATGTTTGGGTTCCATCAGTGTGACCGTGTTCACAGGGGTCTGAGGATGAGGGAAGAGACGAGGATCTGACTCCATGTTTCAGAAGACTTGATTTATTATTTTATTATATATTACATTATTATATTATATTACATATATTAATATATATCATATTACATTATTATTTTATTATATACATTACATTTTATTATATATATTATATTTTATTATATATATTATATTAAAACTATACTAAAAGAATAGAAGAAAGGATTTCATCAGAAGGCTGGCTAAGAATAGAAAAAGAAGGAATGATAACAAAGGCTTGTGGCTCAGGGTCTCTGTCTGAGCCAGCTGGGCTGTGATTGGTCATTAATTAGAAACAACCACATGAGACCAATCCCAGATGCACCTGTTGCATTCCACAGCAGCAGATAACCATTGGTTACATTTTGTTCCTGAGGCCTCTCAGCTTCTCAGGAGGAAAAATCCTCAGGAAAGGATTTTTCACAAAAGATGTCTGCGACACATCAGCACTGCAGCAGGAGCTACCTTGYTGTTACTCACGTGGCTGCTGTCTCAACAAGCACAAAGCAGCTCTCTCTGTCGTTCTCATGACAAAAATAAATTTATTCTGGTGAAAAAATTAATTTATTCTTTTCATATATACCCCTCTTTGCTTCTCCGTTTGCCCAGGAATATCAAACAATCCTATTCAGTAAAACCAGACACACAAATTTGCTGTAATTAATGCAAATGGGTTTCACTGAATTGTACTTTGAGGAGTTAAAGAGGTGGGACACTCTTCAGCTCTGTCCCCTACCCTGATGTTTTATTGTGACAGGACAAGTTTCCTTAATGCCACATTTTTGCCCCATAAAAACGGCAGCACCAGAAAATCAGGAATGTCCTGGAAAAAAAAAAATAAAAAACAACAAATCAATAGAACAATTTAGTGCAAAATTGAGTGTTTTTGTGTTTCTGTGACTTGCAGGAGCTGCAGCTGTGCTGGGATGGGCTCAGGGTTTGGCTGCACCCGCCAGGGCTCCAGGAAAGGGCAGATCCTGCTGGAGCAGGGAGCATGGGCATGCTCTGGAGTCCCTCCCTGCAGGGGCTGCTCAGCAGGTACAGGAGGCCAACAGTGGCACTGAGTCAAAAYAGAGGCTGCAGAGATATTACAGAGCTGAGTGCACCTGGCGTAGAGGAAAATAAAGATGTCAGTGCCCTCCCCTTTCCCCATCACTCGTCTCATATTTCTGAGATACAGGTGTGTGGTTACTGTGTAAACACAGCAAAGATTTTTCTTCTAGGCTAAGAAGCTGCATGTTTTGGTTTGGGGTTTGGTTTTTTTTTTGTTTTTTCCTCTTTCAGTATCTGTGCCAAATTACAAAAGCTTTCAGTGTGAACTCCTGCACTTCCACACCCCCTGTGCTCACTTGGGAGAAAGGCTTTGGTTTCTGAGCCAGGATTCAGACAGAGCCTGCCCCTCTGGCAGCTCTGCCTCAGCCTTTTCTGACCTTATTTCAGAAATTTATTTTTGTCTTGTCCGTGCGCTATGTAGCCCACCAACACTCAGAGCATTTTAAATTAACAGCTAATGCATGAGCATGAAATTGGTGCTTGTTTTTACTGCCCCATTCACCAATCTGTTGCTTGGTTGCTCTGGCTGTGATCATTGATTTTTGTCAATAATTGGGGTGGGGCGGGGGGGAACTGCCCTATCTGCACCCTAAATGTGCTCAGAACCAATCCTGCTGATGTTGCTATCTGCCACAGGGTGCTAAAAACACCACACTGAAGGAATCACAAAGGTTATTTCGGGCTATTTCCACGGAATCTTGTGGGACTGCCCTTCCTCCTGGGCCAGCCGCAGCTCTCAGTGCCACAGGAGCCCTCGCTGAGGTGTGAGGAGAGAGAAAAGCAAAATCCCAGGTGTGAGGAGGCTGCCCCTGTCCAGCTGAGCTCCCTGGATGCACACACAGGTGATTGATGAGCGCAGCTTTCGTGCAGCAGCAATGACACTGCCGGAGGAAAGAGCAAGGAGGGAAACTCAGGCTCCCTCGGGGTGACAGAGCAAAGAAAGAGGATCCTTTTTCAGCTTCCTGGCAAGTCTCATCAGGAGAGTCCTGGAGCAAAAAAAGGGAAATGTGGCTTTCCCTCTGCAGTCACTGAACTGCCCCAGAATAACCAGCACTCACTGGAGCCCTCCCAAGAGAAAACTGGGAATACTGGTGCAGCTAACTGGAACACTCTGCACACACACACACCCTGCTGGCCTCACATTGTGTAATTCCATACAAATCTGCTTTATTTTCATGGGCAACCCTGACCACTTCTCCTTGTGCTTGAGGGAAAGGACCAAGGATCAGCAGAATTACTGAAATTTGGCTTCTGAATTGGGAAATTAATGAAATTCCCTTCCAAAGAATGGAGAGTCTTAGGTGGGGAAAACTTGGAGTTGCTCTACTCCTCATGGACTGGACAGGGATCAAGGGAAGTGAGGAATATCCTGAAATTTTTCCAATTCATTCCTGGAAAATGAAATTTCTGGATTTCATTCCTGAAATCCAGATGATTTCAGGTCCTAAAATMATCTGAATGGTATAAATTGGGAGCAGAGTAGTTTCTGATGGTCTAACTAATTCTAGTWAATATTTCAGGTGCGGTGGCAGCTAAAGGTAGTTGTGATTCATTGTTAGATCACAAACACCTCACACAGGCATCCAACATCTGAGCCTTGAAGCAGTTGAATCTGGTCTGATTCATAAAAATAAATGTGTTGAACCCTTGAATTAATCATTCTGCTCCTTCTCTATTTTCAAGTTCATTTGGTTTTGCTGTTTCGATTTTTTTTTTTTCCTTTTGGACAATTTTCATGCATTTTATTAAACGTATGACTCCGCTGCCCTGCATTGCTTTTGAGAAGCGTTCCCTTGTTCCATTCCTTTGTCAGGGAGTTTTCCAAGGAAAATCAGCTCCAGCCCAGGTGCTTGGCCTGGATTTGGGGACCCTGGGCTTGGCCTGGTGCAGTGTCTGCAGCAGGAGGTGACACCTGGGGAGGGAACCTGCACCTCCTGCATGGCACCTGCATGGTTTCGGTGTCTTAATATGATTAAAGGATAAATAATACTAAATGTCTCCTTAATAGGAGAAAATACCCAGCATTGACAGTAGTGATTAAGTTCCATTAAACAGTTGTTAGTTTGGACACCAGGTGATTAGTACATCCAAACCACTTCATTTCCAGACTTTGGCACCTTGCTCATTACCAACTCAAGCCATAAAGTTCAGTGAATCAAGTTGTAAATAGTTTTATTGGTCCCATGTTAGAAAAAAAAAAAATAAAATTGAGGGTTGGGAAATTCCTGGATGATTTCAAGTTAGGTATTTCTTAAGTCCTTGTGTTTCTGCTTTCTGTTCTTTAGTTATTCATCACTGCAAAGGGTTTAAACTCTGTTCCTGCTTTGGCAAGCTCTAAATCCAGTGGGCTAGAGTTGGGAGCAGAGGGTTGTATTCCTAAAATAAAATAAACCAAACAGAGAGAGGGCTGGAGATGCACCCAGCTGCCAACATGCCATAGTTATCCAAGGGAGGAATTTCCTCAAGGTCACAAGAGGAACAGCTTTCACAGCTCCTGGAGAAAGGTCCACACTCACCCACATGCTGCTAATTATGGAATAAAACACAGAACCTCATGTTTCTGTTTGTTTGCTGAAAATAATTCTCACCTTTTTGAGAATTAGTTCATGTCCATTTTATGATAAAGTGTCCTTCCAAGTAGCTTTTGTTTATTTACTTTTATTTTTAATGAAAGTGTAGGAATTGAGTTGTATGTCCTGACACATTTCAAGATGTCAGTGCTACGCAACAAGGCTCATCTTAATACCTCTTAAGTGACTGGGAGCAAATTTTTGGTTTCTCCAAAGCAATTTGAGGATTAGAAAGATGTGCTGGCTTCATCCTGGTTTAGCTTTCAAACTGCCATGTGTCCTGTTAAGTCTGTTTATGATTTCAGTGACCCTTGCATCACTCCCATGCCACTTTACAAATTGCTGCCCAGGTGTTTATGGCCGGGTTTCTTTCCCAAATGTAAGCAATTTTTTTTCAGGAGCCTGCCCAGAAACCATCAGCTTTTATGGTGTGGTCACAGAAATGGGGTGTTTTCAGCAGGGCAAGGCCTCCCTGCTCGTTGGAGTGCATGTGTGTGCCTGCAGAGGCCGTGTGTGTGTGCAAGGCAAGGCAGGACAGCTCCATAACTGCAGGGAGAATCAGGAGGTGACTCCGAGCCACCCACTTACTCACTGCTGGAAACCTGTGTTTTGTGGTTTTGCAGAGCAGCTTTTTTAGGCCAAGGCAGGCAAAAAAAAAAAAAAAAAAAAAAAAAAAAAAGAGACACAGGTCCCCTCCTCCTTACCGAATTTATCACTTGTGGAAAAGCAAACTTGGTGTGAGCTGGGAGATGAGGAGCTGCAGTGGGAATCCCAGCTGAGCACAGCAGGTGCTGAGCTGGCAGTTTCACAGCAGATTGTGAAATTTGATCTCACAATGGGAAATGGAGCCACTCCTTGAGGGCAATATCTGGAAACATAATGGGGAACCACCCTTCAAAGGTGATCCGGGTAATAATGGGGCTTAGAAACACTTTCTACCTGCTTTGCTTAGAAAATTATGAAAATTTTTAATAGWGTTACTGGTTTTTGCACAAGCACACTATATTTAGCTGTACCTGGACTGGTCCTGAGCTCAGACACACCCAAGGCATTAAACTGCCCAGTGCCACCACCACTGCAAGGTGGAAACTGCTCATGGAATTCTCAGTTCTCCTTGTGTCCTGCTTGTTCTTCT
>JACDOX010000179.1:642351-659202 GCA_014549065.1 Cardinalis cardinalis
CTTTCCTTTCCTTTCCTTTCCTTTCCTTTCCTTTCCTTTCCTTTCCTTTCCTTTCCTTTCCTTTCCTTTCCTTTCCTTTCCTTTCCTTTCCTTTCCCTCTCCTCCAGATTTTCACCCCCATTTTTTTTCTGGAATTTGGGCATTTTTACACCCTCTGAGTAACTTCCAGTGCAGATAAATCTGGTAAATCTGTGCTCAGCCATGTTAATGAAGGTGGAACACCCAGCATTAATGCATTGGCCCCATGACACTCTCTGCTACTTGATGTCTCCCTCCTTTCTTCTTGAGATTGGCATAAAGATTGCACCTGTGCTCCTGCAGGTTCTTTATGCACACCACAGCCTCTGAATAATGTAGACTAATAGAAAAGACTTCAAAGAACCATAACAGAGTTTTAAAAGGGCTGGAAGGAGAGGCCAATGGGAAATGTTATAAGAATTCCACCTTTCCTGCTTAGCTAAGCAGTAATTTAGGAGGACATGTAAAGTCTACAGGAGAATTTCAAAGGAAACAAAAAGCAAACAAAAGCAGAGCACACTGCCCTGGTGCTGGAGACAAAGGGAGGGAGAAGCTCTCAGCAAATCATCTGCTCCAGTTTGGCGTTTTTTAAGTCCTCAGACAGAGGGTGAGCAGAGTAATGAAAATATTCAGAGAGATTTGGGTGTTATTTGGCAGAGGTAAAAGCAAAGGGAAAGGAGAGTGGTGCAGCAGTGACCTGAGCAAGTCATTATGTGATTGAAATCTGTTACCCAGGAGCTCATTAGCAACAGAGAGTAAATGTCTTTCCTTCTGGAGCTGTGGATATTCTGCTGGATCTCTATCTCACATCAAATTAAAACTCTGTCGAAGCCACAGGAGGATTGACACCAGGCTGTTCTTTCCAAGACAGAGATTTCCACAGCCCCTGGAACCATCAGTGCTGAGGAATTAATGACCAGCAGACACCAGAATTATCTGGATCTTTGGAACTGGAAAAAAAAACTGCTGCAAGTCAGTGAATTTGGMCATTTTCTGAATCAAAATTATACTGCATGCTGCCTTCATCTCCTAATAATTAGAGTTAATAATAATAATTTTTTCTCTCTAGTAATTAGAGAAATTAAAAAGAAACATTTTGAGGAGAATATGCTGTTCTAGAGTGAAATTCCCTCATTTTCACTCTCATGGGACCAGTGTGGAGATCCCACCAGAGTGGGATTTCAGAAATGCACTTTGTGCACAATTGAAGCAGGTAACAACAGAACAAAGGTTTCAGAGCAAACTTCAGGGGCACACATTGAGCAACTGCTCTGCCTGAACCCAACCTCCTTTATGGCACCAAGAGATTGTTTTGGCAAAGTGCTTTTGGACATTTTTCAGTTTGGTCATTAGGAATTTATCTGCTACTGAAAGTCAGCTCCAGCAGAATAGGGGTGAGATATGGAGCAGGATTACATAATAGGCTTTTACAAAGGGAAATCTTGGGCTGCACAGTCCAAGAAAAATTGACTCAGTAATAATAACAACATAATTACTACTTTAAAGATAAGAGAAAATCAACTATGCTGATTTCTCTGATTATTTAAAGATATTGTAAGTGAGAACATGGACAAGCAATTGATACCTGGAAGACAGAAGCAGTGATTTATAATTTTAAAAAAAACCCTCTAGAACACAGGGGTACATTTAAAAAAAAACTTTAATTCAATCACACATATTTTAGAACACAGGGATTCTCTCCCTTTCAAGGAAATGTCTTACCATGAACTTGCAGGCTGTAATCTACCATAAATAACACCAGGGAGGATGTTCTGGGAGAAAATTCATCTTTGACATTCCTAACAAGGGGACTGCAAATAAATATATTTCAGACTAGGAGGGGCTGACAGTGCTTTTTCTGTGATCACACAACACACAGCTTGCTGTCAGTGCCCACAGAGTACAAAACACCTTGAACATTTACACATATACAGGCGGAGAGCTGTGCACAAAATCAGGAGCTCAGAGTCTCTCTCCTTCCTTTTCCCTATTCACACCTCTCTCTTCATTTTCTTGCTGCAGATTTCAGACTTACTGGAAAAGCACTGGGGGCAAACACCCCTGCAGAGGCAGAAAACCTAAAGGTGGGAGGGCTGGAAAGCCAAAAATCACCTCATCCTCCTGCTGGGGTGACAGAACCCAACAGCAACCGGGCGATGTCACTGCTGTTACCATTGGGAGGATTTTGCTTGTCCCTTTGCACAGGACAGGCTTTTCTCCAAAGCTCTGTGGGTGAGAGCCCTGCTCTCCTTGCAGCTCTGACAGGAGCAGTCCTGGCTCTGTCCCCTGCCCAGGTCACAGGCAGGTCCCTGTCCTGTTGGCCCACGAGGGGAAGGTCTGCAGCTGGAACAGGGATGAAGCCCAGGTGTTGATGGCCAGGGTGATGGTCAGAACTCCCAGAATGTTGAGTACAAACCCAGCTTTGGCCTAGAGTTAGAAAAGAGAAGGGTTGTTAGCAGCTCTGGGCACTTTTTTTTTTCCCTTCCATGATGGTTAGGATGGTTTGCATGGTTTGATTTTGTATTTGGTGGGGTTTTTTTCACACCTCCACCAAACTATATTTAAGTTGGTTTTTCTTCACAAATATAATTTGTATAAAGGGAAAGATTTCCATTGGATAAAACTCTCAAAACTAGAAGTCCCCAAATCCTTTTATTCCACTTCTCTTCTGACCTGGTGTTTCTCTCCAATGTTACTTTGGGTTTCTTCTTGGATTAGTTGTAAGTTAGGGAAGTTCTCAAGAGATGTGGCACTGCTGTCCTTGCATCTTTAGTGACTTCTTGAGGCATCAGGGCACCCAGTGAGATGTGCCAGGCTGCTCCCTGTCCCTGCAGAAGGACTGCCCAGGTGACAGGGCCCTTGGACACCCTCATGCTTTACATTTGGGTTTTTTCAAGCAGTTAGACTTTGACAGCTCTTATTGTGAAATCTTCAAGAGGCCCTGGCTGTTCTTTAAAGGCTCATTAGCACCTTTCTAAGATTCTCAGAGTGTGTTAGAGACAGTGTGACCCTTTATTAATGCACACACATCTTCTTTCCACTTGACATAAGCTGGGCACGCTGATTTTTCTAATGCTCCCCCAAGAAGAACCAACATTAGGAAAAGGAAAGATCAAACCTAGGGGTGAAAATTATGGAAAAAAAAATGTTGTTTTTTTTTCCTCACCATATCCAAAACCCTGAGCTGTCCATAGGAGAAGACAATGGCATTGGGAGGAGTTGCCACGGGGAGCATGAAGGCCAGAGATGCAGAGAGTGTGCAGGGCAGCATGACATAGAGAGGGTTGAGGCAAATTGCTTCAGCCTGTGCACAAAAAGAGAGCAGAGGTGATGGGTTTGACACCCAGAAATGCACAGAAATCTGATTTTACTTGTCCATGTCAGAAGGCTCATTCTTCTCCAAACACTGCAGCCACTCGTATTTTGGTGCTGCTTCAGACACTTCCAGCATCTTTACACAGCAAATGCAAGAATTGATTTTGTGGTCAGGGCTTTGTATAAATGGATAAATAATGCTCATACTCAGCTCTGAACCCTGGCTTTGAGTTGGTTAAGAACAAAATTAAATTATCAGGGGAGGCAGGTGAAGCTGTGGAGGTGGGAGCTTTGGTTTAGGGGCTGGCTGGAGTCTGTGGCCTTTGCAAAAAGATTTTGGAGGAGCTCATTCCAGTTTCTGTCTGGAACCAGCTTTTCAGTTTGCAGAACTCTGTCTGCCCCAGCAGCAGGAACCTCCTGTGGAAATGCAGAAATCTGAATTAGGTCATGCTACCACCTTCAGAGACTTCTGCAAGGCCTTGGTGGGGGTGAAATACAGCCATGGAATGTTGCAGGCAGGGAAATGCTGCTGCTGCTGCTGTCTCCGTGCTGAACAAATTGGAAAAAACAAGTACAGCGGGCAGTGACCTCATGTTTAGGCCAGAAGGCAAAGTCTCCATGTGCCAATGAATTTAATCCCTTTGCTTTTCCCCAGCAATGGTTTCAGAAAGGTTGAACTAAGCACGGTGTGTGTTCCTGTGGGCACACACAGATTTTTGTTTCGGGTCTGGTACCCCTGATGGGATACAGGAACCACTGCTTGGCTTTGCCAGTAAAATTGATCACTTTAATTCTGGCAACTGAGGAGCTGAAAGCTGTCCTTGCAAGAGTATTTTGACGTGCTGGGACTCACCATGGAAGCCAGGATGGGGAGGAAGAGGGTGGTGGTGGCCACGTTGCTGGTGCACTCGGTGAAGGTGGCGATGAGGAGGCACAGGAGGAAGGCAATGGCTGGGGGAGGGATGCTCTGCAGAGGTGTCAGCTTGGTGCCCAGCCATGCAGACAGACCAGATTCCTGCAGCAGAGCAGAGAGGGATGCCAGGTTGGAGAGGGAAGGGCCACATCAGTGTTCTCATGCCAGTTCAGCCCTCCCTCCTCAGAGCAGTTCTCATGCAAACTGCAGGAAAACACAGCCAGTGCTCTCAGACAGGATTGTCCAGTCAGGTGAACAAAAAAACCCCAACGTATTTCCCATCCAAGGAACTGGAAAGTAGGAGATCCTGCATTTATAGTGGATTATTGACAGCAAATAATTATTTCTCGGTTCAGATCACTACTTGCACATGATCAATATTTGAGGTGCTTTTTTATATATAAGCAAAGATATTTGAATTAATTTCCTAAAATATTTTAATATAAATCTTATCAGATGCTGTAGTGATTTAATGTCATTTCATCACATTGTCTGAGATCTTGATAACTGCCTGAATTTTTTCACACCCTTCATCCTTGTCAGTCACTGGGAAGTAGCAGCATCCTCCCTGTCATTCTGGGCTTTCTGCAGCAGCTTTTATGTATTTGGTTAATTATTGTAGGATAAATTAAAGTGATTTCCTAAATATTTCCTTTTCCAAACATGTACTTGTTGATCTTTGATTTCTAAACTAGTATTTCCAGATACTTGAAGCCTTTTAGAATTTCTTTATTGTCTATAGATTTAGTAAACTGATTGTCTGTTCCACCACTTAAATCATTACTGAAAAATAATGTGTGGCACTGGACGTGATGTTTCTCTAGCAAGCTCTAGATTTCTGTTCTAATAGTTGAATTTAAATCCTATTTCCATAAACCCTTGGTTTGATATACTTTGGAGACCCCTCCTGGGTGAATCATCTCATCGTGAACCTTTAATGTGTTTGGGGCAGTTTCTTAATCAGCCAGTTTTCTAGAAACACAGCTAATGGTGCTGCCCTGACTGGCACGGGGAACAAGGAGGATGCCATGCCAGCACTCCAAGGATGATTCCAGCGCCAGGAGCTGGGGAAAGGGAGCATTTGATGCTCCCGGTGTGCCCTCTTGTGTCCTGGGAGAGCAAGAAGAGCAAGGTGGAAAAGGAACCAGCCAGGAGAACACAGATCCCAGGCGAGCTGAGGGACCTTACCTCGCTGCCCTTGGCCAAGGCAAAGCCCCCTCCCAGCAGGAACACGATGTTCCACGGCATCTTCTCCTGCACCACCTTCCAGTCCAGCAGGGGTGGAGGGGCCCGGAACTTTGCCCTGCCCCCTGGAACCCAAAAAGAGGTTTTGTGAAGCCACAGAAATCCCCAAAGAAAGGGAGAACTTCTTGGTGGGAGGTGAGAGCTTGGTCTGAACTTCAGGAATCGCTTCTGTCAGCAAACTCTGGAATTATCTCCCGAAGCAAACGCTGGGAGCACCAGCAACAATGGTTTTAAATCTTGGCTTGCAAAATCTCTAAGGAATGATCTGTAGGTGCTCCAAGAAGCTCAGCAGGAGGCAGGGAAGGGTGAGTTAAAGGTGTGGCACCAGCTCTGTGTGTTTCTGTTAAGTTGTGTGTTCCCTCCTGAAGATTCCGGCTCGGAATCCTTTACAAATGGGAATAACTGGGGCAGGAACACTGCTGGGATAAGAGTTTCCTCATTAGTTGGTGAGAAACTGATTAGCTGATGAATTCCTGATTAGTTGATGAATTTCCTAATAAAATTACGAGAAACAGAGGATTTTATGCAATATGTGGAGCACTTTGAAGTGTAATTTGATATTTGAAAATTCCTTTGTAAACCCCAAATGGGAACATTTCCCACACACCTATTCAGACAGTTGATTTTTGGTGTTTCAGTGACTCACCTGTTTGCTCTTGCTCTCTGTCCTGGTTGGAAAAGCCAGAAGGGAGGATGAAGAGCAACATTGAGATGAAGAGGGCGACCGTAGCATCAGTGACATAGCTGCAGGAGAGCAGGCAGCAATTTATTCAGCTGTGATTTCAGCTGGATAAAATCCAGCCTGTTCCATTTTTATTCCAAGTGAGGAGGAGGAGAAGGGGCACTACCTTGTGTTGTCTTTGTTGAAGAGAACTGTTGCCCAGCCTGGGATGAACCCAGGTTCTCTTGTAAACCACAGCACCACCAGGAGAGCGAAGAGGATTGAAACTTCTATTTCTGCAAAGCTCATTTTGCCCAGCTTCTTGCTCTCTTCCTTGATGATTTCATAAGCCTGTTTCTCCTTAGCCTTGGCAGCAGCGCTGATACCACATCCAAAATTCTTCTTAAAACTGGAAGAAAATGGATGAGAAATGTCAGAGAAATTTGCCAGGTATCCAGAGAGTTAAGAATCAAAATTTTATACTCAATCATAATGTCTTTATATGCATTTATATATGAATATTGAAATTAAATATATTATAATTTGCAACCATGGTGAGTAGGAGCTGCATGTCTTGACAAGATGATCAGAAAGACAAGATGATCTTGTCCCTAAAAGCTCATTACTTAAACGTAAAGAAGTGAGATATATGGGCATGTGAGGGGAAAAAAAATACAGAATCACAGAATGGTTTGTGTTAGAAGAGACTCTAAATTCCATTTCATTGCAATGAATGGGCAGGGACACCTTCCACTAGACCAGGACAGTGTTGATGTGATTGACAAGGCTGTTTGATCACTTTACTAGGAAGTAAAGAGTTGTCAAGCTTTTCAAAATGACAGAAAATGAGAATTTTAAAGGAGGAATTTGAAGGTGAAAATACCATTTCAGGTGTTACAGCACTCTTTCCATGGGGGAAGTTGGGATAACACAAACACGAAAAGCTGAGTATTGAACAGGCAGGAAATGCAGGCTGGTTGTGTGGGGTGATCTGCTCCAGAACCAGCCCAGAACTAATCCTCTAGGTCTGAAGCAACCCTGGTCACAAAGGCATTTACAGCTCTCTGTGGAAATCAATTTCCTGCTTTGGAGCACAGCAATCCCCTAGGACACGACAGCAATGCTGCAGAACAGGTCATGCGCACTCACAGCTCCCTGTTTTCACCTACAGAGTACATTTAGCTGGGATTTAATCAGACTCCTCAAAGGAAAACTGCAGAATTTGAACAGTCACCAAGAGTGTGTTCTGGTCTCTGTGGTGTGTCAGGACTTTGCCACTTCTGGGTGATTCTTGGCATCAATGAAAGGGTCACTGGTGTTGAGCAAGTCCCGATCGGAGCCCCCCGGGGCATGGCAGGGGCTCAGGGTACTCACTTGAAGCCCAAGTACAGGATCTGCAGCCAAATCCAGGCCAAAATCAGCAGCACCAACATGGTGGGGAAGGCGAAGGAGAACCAGGAGGCAAAGTTGATGATGCCACCATTGTCTTGATAGATGCTGGAAAATGCAGGTGGCTGTTAGCATCCCAAATTCCACACTCTCTTCTGTCCTTCACTAATGAGCCAGAAAAGGGGAGGTTCTGTGGGGCCCATTAGGGAAGAGAAGCTCCCAGGAAAGGGACCAAAGGGATATTTTCCTTCTCTGTGCTGCCTGGGAGTCAGCTGGAGCAGAATGCTGCAGTTTGGAGGGTGCTTAATCCCAGACTTACTCATTAACTTGTCCTTGCAGCACCAGATTTGGGGTTGTCCCAGTCAGAGTGGCAATCCCTCCAATGCTGGATGAGTAACAAATGCACAGGGACATTCCCTTGGACAGCTTCAAGTGTTTCTTCTCAAGCTCTTCATTCCTCTTTCTCTCTTCCTCAACTACCAGGACATGAGAATTACCTAGATCCCAAGGAACAAAAGAGATGCAGGAGCTATATTGGACAGGAAAGGGCCTTGGGCCTACTTAATTTAATATTTCAAGGCTAGGACACAATGGATTCAAAGCTGAAAGGACCAAAGTTCCTCATTTTAAGGCTGGCATTGTTAATTTTTTGATCTTCTGCCCATTTTCACTGGTTGTCTTGACACAGAGCAGTGTTTCAGAGGGAAATTTCAAATGTGTGCTAAAGTTTTACACTTCCTTGTGAATGAGGGCAATGTCTGAACTGTACATGGAGGGGAGTGAGGCAAAAATTCAGGGAATTGTAACAAAGTTGGAGAAGCTGGGCTAAAAGGAACTTTTTCTGCACCAGCACCCATCTGCTGGCACTGAGATTTATTCTCAGAAACTCTGGAATCACCTCAAAAATGGGGAGAGGGCAAGACAGCTGGTAAAGAGATATTGTTGCTTGATTGTGTACCTTTGGATTAGAAAGATCTTTTTAATCCCTAACCTTCCAGCTGGAAATAGGCCAGAAATTTTGCCTTGGGAATCCCCTATGATATGATAAGTTACACAGTAGATAATAATTGAACAAACATAAATATGCAGGGAAATAGCAAGCCTGATATAAAGGCTTCCCCTAGTGGAGAATTTGTACTTTTTGTCAGTCTGTTGAGTAGTTATAACCTTTTTGTATTTTTGATTTAACTCCAGCCAAGTCAGAATAATAATAACAATAATGAAAATTGTGGTTTTGTCTGGTTCATGGAAGAGCCTCATCAGGTGCAGTCAGGATGCTTTGGGGACAGTTTTCTTTCAGGATTTACTAGGAACTACTGCAACAGAAGAAAGGTCATCCTCCATCACCCCCAACCCATTCACCTTTTTCCTCTGGCTCCTTGAAGCTCTCAGGTGGCTTTTCCTGCAGCTCAAAGGCTTTGTTGGTGTGTTCAGACACCTGGCCAGTGGTGCCAGACTCTGCCTCTGACTTGTGCAGCTGCTCCATCACGGCCTGGGCGATGGGGACCATCATGGCAGTGGTGGCTGTGTTGCTGATCCACATGGACAGGAAAGCTGTCACCACCATGAAACCCATCAGGAGCCTGCAATGAGAAGGTTTGGAAAAGCTGGATCAGCACCCAGCCCTGCAATGATCTTTATTTTTATTACAAAGAGTCAGCTACAAATGCTGGGTTTGGAGAATGCTCAGCCATCCCCGCCCAGCATTTCCTCCCGCCCTGGTTTGCTTTGGGAGCGACCCAGTTAAGATTTAACACCAATTTCTCTTTTTCAACTGATTTTTTGACATTCCTATGGCTAAGGAAGTGGAAGCTGGTAGGTTGGAGCGAGCAGTTTATCCAGTCAGATCCTGCTTATCCCACATCACTCTCAGGAAGACATCTCTCAATAGCCCATGTCAATGCATTATAATAGATTTTGAAGAGGGATTGCAAGCTGAATTGGATCCCAAATGGCAATCAGTTTAAGCCACAAGGAAGATGATCTCTTTTTTATTCTCATGTTATTTTATCCCACCTCTGTTATTTAAGATTCTCTTCTGACTCATCTAAAATTCTAATCCTTGTTTCAGTATTACTCTGTTATTTGTCTCAAAATTATTCTTTAGATGAGATGTAGATTATATATGAGATGAAAAGGGGTTTATCTTGTATGCATTTTTATTCTATTGCTTTGTAATTTCCTTCAGTATTGCCTCTTCTTATGAGCTGAAACTGATTAAACAGGGTGGAGTAGCCTGTGCATAGCTTAAAGTTCTAGTCTGGAAAGCATTTGTTGTTTTCCAAACAAGCATCCTCATTTTTTCTCTTCTCTGTGCAGTCAGCAACAGGCAGAGAGTCCATGTTCTCTGTGTTCCAGCTATGTTTTTCCTGACTGTCCAAAGCTGTGCTCCTGGCCCAGCCTGGCAGCACCCTTCTCTTCCCAGCATTGACTCCCTTGTTGCTATTTCTCCACCTAAAAGCCTTTTGGAATTAAAAAATAAAAAAATAAAAATAAACTAAAATAAACTAAACTAAACTAAACTAAAATAAAAAAATAAAATAAAATAAAATAAAATAAAATAAAATAAAATAAAATAAAATAAAATAAAATAAAATAAAATAAAATAAAATAATTTAGAGACACACCAGGTGTGTAACGCCTCAACATTTGCAAGGCTTGCTCAGGCCCTAACTCACTTGGGCTGCAGGAAAGCATTTGCAGGGAAAGATTTGCAGATTCCCATCAGAGATGGGGTCTAATGCCATAAAATCCTTGCTCCCACAGCATTTCCACYCCTGTCACTCACAGGGCTGGCCTGACACCCGTGATCAGCAGCACCCTCAGAGCCACTCGCTTGTGCAGGTTCCAGGTCTCGATGGCAATGGCCATCATCAGGCCCCCCAAAAAGAGCATGTTGGTGTCCTTCAGGTACTCCTGACACACCTGTGAGGTGGGAGAGGGGAGAGGGAAGAGTCACAAGAGAGGGGGACATTTCCTGAGAGAGTTTATTCCAAAGACATTGGCAGGGAGTAACTCTGGGCTGCATCTGAAGGGGGAATTTGCTTTGATTTCAGATTAGCAGCTCCACCCAGAGCTCACTCTGGGCTCATGCAAGTTCTACCCCATGGAGAAGACAGAAAATAATAATAATAAAGTTAAAATAAAATAATAATACTATCCATAACATAAATATAATGATGGTCATCATATAATCCTGGGGAACAATCCCAGAATAAAAGCAGCTGACTGATTAATACATGGAGCAAGATCTCTTACTGTGGTTGAATCCAAGATATTCATTAGTGGGAACAGCAGGACGGGCAGGAGAGCTGTGACAGCCAAAGGCAGAGCTTCTGTGCACCAGAAAAGTGCCATCAGTATGATCACATAGCCACACAGTGCCTCCTGCCAGGGAAGGGGACAGCAGTCAGAACACGCTGAACATCGAGCCCAGGGCTTCTCCCAAAGCCAAGGCCTCTTAATTACATCCACTGCCTGATAAAGGGATTAGATAAAAGGTTATTTCCTTTCCCATCTAGCCTCTGACCTATGCAGATCCTAATCAAATGTCAAACTGTGCAGCAATCTCATCAGAACTCTGAGGAGCAGATGAGACCTTCAGCAGGGGCAAAAACAGCACCAGGGGAAGAAAAGCGTGGGTGACTTTGGACCTTTCATGATAAGGGATTGGCAATCACTGAATAAGCTTCTTGATTGTGCTGATGGTGTTATATTCTGTATTTATGCCCTTGGGTTGTAGAATCAGTTACTGATCCAATCAAGGCTTCTCCACCTGTTTTCACACAGGCTTCAGGTCATGGCCCAGGTGAGCCACAGCTAATTTCAGCAGCTTGGACTCCTTGTTCTGTAAATACTTTTATAACTTTTCACTGGATTTTTAGCTTAGTAGAGACTTTGAAAGGCTTACTGGCAGACTGGTCACAGATTATCTCAGCTTCCACTGACTTTGTCTTGTTTGTTTTAGGAAAGTGAGATTCCCTATTTCATGTCACTCTTTTTCTGAGGAAACCTTGATTGAGTTCTGCTTTGGACAACCACTCCAAATTTCATGTTAAAATGATTCAGACAGTCCCTGTACACTGAAAAGATTCAGAATTACTTGTCACAACAGTGGCATTTGGTTGGGTTGAGAAAGAATGTAAGAGGAGGTTTTGGTGTCTTCTGTGTTTTGGAACTTGCACAATTGTGGGAGACACCAAAGCCAAAGGAAGAAAAACCATGGATGTGTGGTCTTGGATAAAGGATGTCCACTAAAATATACTGCTCAGTATGAATGAAACTGTAGTGATGCTTTTGGAGGTTGGATTACAGAGGATTAAGGCAAGGAGCTGGAATAATGGGTGGCAGGATTGAATTTGAGACTCTTGGGAACAGGCTCAGGAATTCTGAACGTGGTGTGGAGGTTACAGAGCTGTGAAGGGAAAGGATGAGCAGGGAGCTGGGCAGTCTGGAGGAAAGAAGAAGACAGCAATCTAGGTGTGAATTATCCAAGCAGCCAGGCTGAAGAAGTAAATCTGAGAGATTCCCAAAGGTACTAAAATATTCCTTTTTGAGCCTTATTTTTGAATGAGAGCATTAAGAACCTTAATTATTCATCCCACTGATCACTAAGAGCAATTTGCCCTTTTGACAATCCTTTTTCTCCATGTTTGTTATTAAAAGACACAGATGGGTGCCTTTTGAGAGAGCCTGGTAGAGCTTTGGGATGCATCTCATGGGCACAGTGCCATTGTCTCCCATCCTGCTGTGAACAGGCTCTCAGGCAAAGCTGGAAAAAGGGTTTTCCCAAAGTCAGGCACTCTGTAAGGACACTCTTCTGCCTTTAAGCAAGATTTTTATCATTGTTTGCCCTCAATTATAATAGCTCAGTGTCCAGTGCTATGTCATCTTAGGGCAGGTTAATAGATGAACAGAATAGAAAAAATGTGAAATTCCACCCTGTAGCTGCTGGCTCTCACCACCAGCTTTTCCTGCTCAGCAGTGGCACAGTGCACAATTTAACCCCCAAAAGCCCTTCTCAAAGGTTTCCTTAAGTGGCAAAGGGAAAGATCCTGGACGTTTTCTATTTCTGTCTTGTTGCTGACTGCATAGAAACCAGAGAGAGTAATTTTGAAAGAGCAACTGAACCAAGACTGCCAAATCACTCCACTGGTAGCTCCAAGGACTCACTGTATGTAACAATGCCTCCAGTAAGTGAGTTTGAACTCATGGCCTCAGGACAAAAAAAAAAAAAATCACCCTCTGTCTCCTTAGAACTTAGAACTTTCCTGATCCTGATCTCTTTTCACTTCAGTGACTCCTTTGCCTACTGAACGTTAACTAGCAAAAAAAGGTACTTCTTATTTTTCTCGTTTTTTTTTTTTTTTTTTTTTTACTTCCTGGTGAACTTTTAAGTAATAATTTAAACTATTTTATTTACCTAGTGAGGGAATGAGAGCTGACCAGCTGCCAGAGCTGAGGTAGGGAGGGAAGGGTTAGGGGAGCAGAGAATGGAACTTGGAGAAGGAGTCTGAACTGGGAATCAGCAGGAATTGGGAGGCAGAGACCACAGGGAAGAGTGAGGATTTGCTGTCCAAAGAGAAGTGACAGGAGGGGCAGTCTGGGATGAGCTATTCTGTGGTGCTGGGGTTGTAATAAGAGACCAGAGATCAGATCTTTCTGCATGAAGAGGTTGGGAGTGCAAAAAACAGTGAAGAAGCAGCAGAACACTGGGAGTCTGTCAGCTCACAGCCCTCTCTTTAACTGATCAATACCCTGGAAATACTGCAGCCCCTGAGTCAACTTTCCCTGAAGGAACCCTAAGCCAGGTGTCTTCCAGAACTTGGTGTTTTAAATTTAAAATCCTTGTTTGGATTCTTACAGAAATAAGTTAAAGCAAAACTGAAATCCGTGTTATTTCCCCCTGTGTATCAGAATGCCTCATCTGTCTCAAAATGCCTCTTCCAAGCAGCAGTGACAGCAAGGAAAAAAATAAAGGAAGATGTGGGCTGAACACTGTTAGAAAATGAAAAGGGGGATTAAAATTGAGCTTTAGGTCCAGAGGAATATCTTCAGCATGGAAAGTCCTTATAGAAAGTCCTTTTCTAAATCAGCCAGATGCAAAGCAGGAGTCCCAACATCTCTCTCAGGTCGCTGAGTGTTCCTCTAGAAGATGCAATCACAGACGTAGCTCCTCATCCATCTATGCCCCACTACTGTTTTATTGCCCCAATATACTCAGGAAAAAAAAAAAAGAGATCTCCAAGCAGCAGATGCAGGTGAGAAAGAACCTCTTCCCCCTCGAAAAGAGCAGCTCTGAGACGTGGAGGCTTTGAAACCGAATTTTAAAAATTCCTTACCTTGGTGGGCAGAACCAGGGGCAGAGGGAGAAACACCAGGGGCACCAGGACGATGGTGAGGTATTTCCTGCAGGCCAGCACTGCCTGCCAGGAGAAAGCCATGGTGCTGGAGCTGGCCCAGTGCTGAAGGGCCTGGAATCTGCTCTTGGAGCCTATATAAACACCAGGGAATATTAACCATTGACCTCGGGAGATTGGGTGTTTTTTCTGGAGCTGTAATCGGAGAAAGAAGGAAGCGAACAAAGAAGGGAGGAGACAGTAAAAGAGTGTCAGAGCAGGAACTTTCTGAAGAGAATCTTGCAGAAAGGTGATAAATCTATCAGAGAATGAATTCCTTGTGGGTTTTTGAAAGCATGACCTACACTTTTAAAAGCATAATATTAATTATTTGCTCTTTAATAATGCCCTTTTTGAATAGGTGCTCTTATCCCTCCTATTAAAAAAAAGAAACTGCTCCCTCCAAAACAGCTTGAAAAATAACTTCAATTCTCAAAGAATATGGGAGAACACTGAAAATGGCATCTGTAATGCAGGGATTAGAAACACCAGTGTAAAACGTTATGCAAACATAATTGTTTATGATGTTTATGTTTGAGAAATTCACTTTGGGTAGCAAAACCCACTGGGCAGAGCTGGTGGCACCAGGTACCCAAACGAAGGGGACTTGTCACATCAAGTCCCCAAACAGAAAGGGACTGACAGGCCCTACCTTAGGTCTTAGTGCTTTGGGAAACACTTGGCTACAGGAGATCTCTTTGCAGACACTGGGCTATTTATTACATTTTTTTCTACATTTTTGAACTTGCAGGTTTATAGGTACAGCTTTGGGAACTTGCAGGGTGTATTGGGGGCAAGGAAAATTAAGAAGAAAAGGTGCTACAGGGAAATTACCAGTGATTCTTGTCCCAGTTGCAGGGAACTTTCAAAATGCAAGCTGTGAATCGCCAGATTCTATACATTAACAGGAATAGTACTAAACATTTTAATTCCAAAGGGTAATACATTAATAAAAGTAATAATACAATAATAATAAAATAAATAAAATAAATTAAGTCCAAAGGGTAATTTCTTATTAATGCCACATTGATTGCTTTATTAGATCATCCAGGTACATCCCTCAGCTAATGATGGCAACATTTCCATTTGATTGCTATAAATTGTCTTGGTACTGTTCATAGCTTACTCGAGAGAGACAAAGGGGAGCACATCCATGAGGTCATCTGATGTCAGCTCCACAAAAAGCTTCTGCTGCTTCTGCCTCTCCTCCCTTTTCTGCCAGGGCTTGTTTGCTCTCAAGAATGTGCTAATGATGGAAATTCAGCTGCCAGATTTCCAAGCTGGACTTGGGCATACTGCTCACAACAAACAGCATCACGTTTCTTGGTGCCAACCCTGAGCTTCAGCATCTCACTCTTGGTACAAAAAGAATGAGAAAGAGCTTTCAAATGAATTCTGTTACCCCATATCTTGCATCCATTGGATGTTTAATTGCTGCCTGACAAGGTGCAGTGACAGCAGCCCATAGCAAGGCCATTTTTCTGCTTTTTAAATCTAAAAGAATGCCTCGTTTTTGCATCTCTGCAATACAAATATTGGCCTCCATCTGCAGCCTCACTTATGGAGTGTAAATACCAACGTGGAAGGGTCTCAGCTGAAGAATTGTGCCTGTCCTTTAAAAGCAGCACTTCCACGGAGATGGTGGCCGCTGTGATGCGGGTCACAACACTTTAAACACACTAAAAATCAGTTCTAGAAGTGCTTTCCTGCAAAACGAGTGGTTTATATCTTGTCCAGGCTTTTCCTGTGGCCCGTGAGCACCTTGGTGCTGTTAGAAGAGTGAAGCCAATTTACATTATTTTGGAACTGCTCCAGTTTGTATAAACGGGTTAATGCAATACTCTGAATTGTGTGCTTTGAATTCCAAGGACAACTTGGTCTTTGCTTCCTGATCTGCTCCTTGAGGCAGCCAAACCCCACAGAAAAGCAAACAGCACAGCCAAAACCTTCTTTATTAACTGAGTTTCTAAGTTATTTTGTCCTCTATAAAAAGCAGTATTTTCTAACACACTGTGAATTAATAGAAGTGATCGTATATTGCTAAATACAGTATTTTGCTGATCCTAGGGCAGTTAAAATGTTGATTTATGTTTTGCTTGGTTTGTTGAGCCTGGAGAACACTGAGRGGAGCCTTCGTGGCATCCTGCAGCTTCCTCACGAGGGTGTTGGAGGGGCAGGGGCTGTTCTGTCCTCTCTGGTGACCAGCGACAGGACCCGAGGGAACAGCATGAAGGCATGTCAGGGGGTTTAGGCTGGATATTAGGAAAAGGTTCTTCACCCAGAGGGTGTTTGGGCACTAGCACAGGCTGCTCAGGGAAGTGGTGGAGCCCCATCCCTGCCGGGATTTAACTGTGTGAAGGTGTGGCACTCGGGGACAGGGTTTAGCGGCGGCTTTGGCCGTGCTGGGTTAACCTTGGACTCGATGCTCTCAGAGGGCTTTTCTCGCCTCAGAAATGACGTGATTTTGTGGAACAGCATCCCCTGAGAGCTGCACCTTTAGCACCCGGCTCGCTGCGGCGCCAGCGCCGAGGGCTCTGGGGAACTCCCGCAGCCCCGCGGCCGAGGGAGCGGAGCCGGTCCCGTCATGGGCAGAGCTGAGCCCGAACCGTTCCGAGCGGAGCCGGTCCCGCTATGGGCACAGCGGAGCCTGAACCGTTCTGAGCGGAGCCGGTCCCGCTATGGGCACAGCGGAGCCTGAACCGTTCTGAGCGGAGCCGGTCCCGCTATGGGCAGAGCTGAGCCCGAACCGTTCTGAGCGGAGCCGGTCCCGCCATGGGCAGAGCTGAGCCCGAACCGTTCCGAGCGGAGCCGGTCCCGCTATGGGCAGAGCTGAGCCCGAACCGTTCTGAGCGGAGCCGGTCCCGTTATGGGCACAGCGGAGCCCGAACCGTTCTGAGCGGAGCCGGTCCCGC